>ML997751.1:220005-238459 GCA_010365825.1 Otus sunia | reverse complement strand
GCTGCGCCAGGGCAGGGTCAGACTGGCTCTGAGGAAGGATTTCTTTGCAGAAGGGGCTGTTGGGCGTTGGAATGGGCTGCCCAGGGCAGGGGGGGAGTCCCCATCCCTGGAGGGGTTGAAGAGTCGGGTTGACCCAGCGCTGAGGGATCTGGTGGGGTTGGGAAGGGTCAGGGTGAGGTTCATGGTTGGACTGGAGGAGCTTCAAGGGCTTTTCCAACCGAGATGATTCTGGGATTCCATGATTCTGAGGCCAGACCACCAGGCCTGCTCTCGTAGCTGAGCCTGCTGAGAGCGAGGGGTGGATGAGAGAGTTCCCGAGGTACCTTCCAGCCTGAGTTGTCCTGGGACCCTCTTCTCTGGCAGGCAGAAGGTGAGAGCAAAAGGATGTTCAGGTCTTGCGTGGCAGATCTCCCTGCTGGAGTTCCTCAGAGCCTTCATCCAAAGAGCTCTTACGGTTGTGTGGAGCTGCGTCCTGGAGCTACTGCTCACCATGCTTCAGCGTATGTCAGGAGTCCGTGAGTATCCCCACATGCTCAGTCAGGATTCCTCTTTATGGGGAAAGGGGCCAAAGTCCTGAGTTCCTTCCATGTATATCAAAACAACCCATGGACTTTTTTTTAGCTGGATTTCCCTAAAAAATGAGTTATGCAACTGTATCATCAGTCATCGCTCACTCCTCTTCCCTGTCCTGCTCTCCACCCTCCCAGAACCTTGTGCTGCACAGGCCACCAGCTCTGGTCAGACACACCAGAGTGGTGAGAAACTCGGGAGGAGTTGAGCTCACAGGCTTTTCATGAAAACCAACATCTATGTGGAGAAGAGAGAAGAGACTGGTGCCCTCACTGGTCACAGGGCTCCAGAATGGGCTCAGCTAGGGTCTGTGTGGTGTCCTGGCCTGGACATGGTCCAGGACCAGCCAGAGCACAGGCTGCCTCCTGCTCAGTGCTGGTTAGAGGGGGTGAGGATGGGTTGGGAGGGCCCTTGAAGGACTCTGGGGAAACAGGATCTGTGAAATGGTACATATTGGGGACACGGGAGTGGAGAGGAAGAGGAGTTTGTGCAGAAAGCCAGAGGAGATGTGGTGAAGGAAACTGGGCTTACTGGGGTAAATGAGGCAGATAGGGATACAGGGAAGAAAGATGTAGACTTGGTTAGTTCCATTACTTATCAGAGAAACTGCTAACTGATGACATTCTTGCTAAAAATTCACCAGCATGCATAAATATGGTGGCACTTGGGCTTGGTTTCCAGCACAGAACTTACTCCTGGAGACAGTTCAGGAGCGAATTTGGAAAGAATGATTCAAGCCAGAGCCACCACACAACGCTGGAAGACTCTTGGGACTGCTTTATGAAGTGGCCATTTACTGCGCTCTTAAATCCCCACCTTCCAACCCAGCGGCTGATGACAGGGTGCGCAGCGGCCGCGAGGGCCTGCCGCGTGGTCAGCACAGCAGCCCTGGTTCGTGGGCTCTGAGGGTCTCTGCAGCCCTCACCCAAAACCTGCTGCAGAAGGTCAGCCGTTGCCTTTTGTGCAGACGACAAGCGCCTTTAGCCCGCGATGTTCATCTCACATCTCCCCGGTGTGTGCCACCTGCTGCGGTTCGTTGGGAAGGCGACGGGCTGTTTCCTCTTTCTGTGGGAGATTCTGAAGTGAAGGGTTGAGCGGGGACTTCCTAGGGAAGTCTGATGGAAGACTAAAGAGGAGTTGCCCCAGGAAAGTGTTCAGTGTGAGGAGGAGGAGGTGAGGGGAGACTCATCACTCTCTGCAGCTCCCTGAAAGGACATTGTGGAGAGGTTGGTGCTGGTCTCTGCTCCCAGGGAATTAGTGACAGAACGAGAGGGAATGGCTTGAAACTGCAACAGGGGAGGGTCATGGGTATTTCCCCAACAGAGTGGTCAGAGAGTGGAACAGGCTGCCCAGGGAGGGGGGGAGTCCCCACCCCTGGGTGTGTTTAAGGGCCGTTGGGATGAGCTGTGGGGGGATGTGGGGTAGGGGAGAATATTGCAGAGTCGGGCTGAGGGTTGGACTCGAGGATCCCGAGGGATTTTTCCAACCTGAAGGGTTCTGGGATTCTGTGAAAGCCACTTTCTCCCCCCAGAGTGAATGTGTTTCTCTTCCTACTCGCTCTGCTCCACTCCCTGCCTGAGCGCCAGCCCGACTGGGAAATGTGGCAGCCGGGAATTCGGGCAGATAAGGGGTCGGCGGGGGGCACCCGTCTGTGTCCGGCCACTGAGTCCACCGAGCAGATGCCGTGCCTTGTGGTACCTGCCGTCGGAAGGGTTGGGGGCAGAGGGGAATAGTCCACGAGCAGAACTACCCAGTCTAATATGAAATATCTGAATGAGTCTCTTTTGGGAAATGAAGCAAAGCCAAGTAGTTTCGGCAATGCTTAAGCAACGCTCCGAGGCTGCGGCAAGATCACTGTCTTGCACGTTTGGTCCAGGAAGCGACGGGCAAGGCCGCCTTTCACTACAAGCACGAGCTACAGCGATCTACTGTATAACCACAGGTTCCCCTCCAGTGCACTCCCCGATGCTGCAGATCTTCACTAGGTCCAGAAAAAGATGTAAATGTGAGCACGAATGGTTTTGCCTGAGAAAGAAAGACACGGTGGACCTTCTGTGTGAAGCGGGCTATCATTGCGGGGACCTCAGGGCCTTGTTACCAATGGGATTGTGCATTCAGATACGAATATGTGCTTTATCATCAGGAGCAGGCCAGCCGAGGGGAAAATAATCCATGCGGTGGCTGTAAAAGGCAATCCCGAGCTAGTGGGCAGCTTCCATTTACTGAAGAAAATGTTTGTTTTCGCAAACAGGGGTATGAAGTTAATCCTCATAAGGAGAAATCTAAGTCCTGTGCTACTCTCTGCAGGATTTCTCCTACTTCATTAAACTCTGACATCTCAGAGGGCAAATCCGCATTGTCACATGTCACTTGTGCTTGAAAAAAATGTACGTATCAATGCTTAATGCAAGCTTATTTCTCCTTCTTATTTTGCAAGTGTCATTGCATAGTACACCAAACTGCGGGCTTTTATTTACTTGTTAGCATTAAGTGTGTGTCAGACCAGATGTTTAAACAAGGGTCTTAGCACAGATCTGGAGTAGTCAGTCTGTGCCATGTCTCTCCCTTTACCAGGTCGGTTTGAGGCAGCAGCGACCAGAAGGAGTGGTGACTTTAGCTGGGGTGGGTAGGCTGGTAAATACCCTCATCCTCACAGTAATATCATACCCCTGGCTGGTTATTCTACCGCCGAGATTTTGGTCTCATCTAACATTGCTTTTCCCACAAGTCGTTCTGTCTGGGCTGATGAAATTTTTAATGCTTGCGGGAACAAAATTTCTGGGAGCTCTCTGAAGTGTTCCTCCCCGCAGTGAGACGAGGGGAGGCGAGCACGGAAAACCCAGGAAGCACCGGGATCGCAGCCCTCAGCGGGAGCGGGCTGCTCCCCGGGTGCTGCCCCACAGAACAGATTTATGTTCCTGGCTGACTTAGCACTGACCCAAAATGCCGCCTTCTGTTTCTGGGGAATCATTATGGACATTTGGGTACTTAAAAATGTGGGAAGAATCCCCATGAGGGGGAGGTGTGACCCAGACAGTGCAGAACATGCAGCTCCCCTAAACAATTTCCTGGTAGCTCCCATAGCAATTGATGAAAACTCCCCATTTGGGGAAAAATGTACCATGCAACAAAATCAATATTCCTTTAAAGTTTTCCAGCGCTGCTCAGTAAATCACCCCGGCAGTGAATTACCCTCACGGTTCAAAACCCTATTCCCAGCCTGGGTTCATCAGGCGTCTGCTTCAGATGCCGGGTCAGGCTCTAAGTTAGTCTGCTGCACCGAACAGCCCCCTCTGCCAAATTCCTTCCTCCCAAGAAGGCACTCACAGACAGCGCTCACCATCTCCTTGATAGCTGAAGCAGCCCAGGCAGCCGGGCCCCACCAGGTGTCCGGCCCTTTCACCTTGCGTGGCTCCTCTCTGCACCCCCTCCCCTGGTCGCTGTCTGGGCTGAGCGGGGCAGGGCAGGATGGGACCCGTCCTGGCAGCACAGAGCCAGGCTGGCCGTCCCGCAGAGCACAGCACCCCACGCGCCAGTGCGGCGTCACCACGGGACCCCCCTCCCCCCGATCCTCTTTACCACGCAATCTCTCTTCCTCTCTACCAGAGATCCGTGACTGCTCACTTCGCTCCCACTCTGGAAACAGCGTCAGTGGAGATTTTACCTGTTCTGTCAGAAAACTGAGAGAAATACCATGAATGCGCCCACATGAACCGGTCCCTGAGAGAAGCCATCCTCTCGCGCACGCCCCAGGCAGAGGCAGCTTTACCTCTTGTGTTCCAGCTTACCCTCCTCCTGTGCACCAGGATTTCCAGTTAAACCCAGCGAGTTTTCCAGCTGACCCCATCTGCGCCAAGGTGAACCCCTCTTCTCTTTTCCGTATCCCACTTCGGCCACCGCCTTGGCGCTGGGCCCCAGCTGAGCCAGGAGGTGCAGCTGTGGAAGAGGAACCCTGCCCAGCCCTCCCACCCCTCCAGGGAGACCACAGCCTCTGCGAGGACCTGGCAGAGGAGAGGGAGGGCATCATATAGTGGCTCTGAGTTGGGGGGACCCCAGAACATCCAGACCTCATCGGGCAGCACCCGGTGGGGGGAGAGACACCTGCACCAGGCTGGGGGAGTAAGCCACATGTCCCACTCCATGCGACTCCAGCACTATGTTTCTTCTTGGTGGCCTTCGTGGTTCTTGTTCATGGGAAGAAGATCCCCCCAGAAGATCCCCCCTCATCTCACCCCGAGGGTGGGCAGGCCAGGAGAGATGATGCAGGGAGTCAGGGAAGGCAGAGCTATCTCTCAGCTTCCCCTCGCTCCTAAGCCTGTTCCTATAGACATTCAATTTTTAACACCCCAGGGTGTTAAGGCAGAACAGCACCTCGTGCAGAACCCCCCGGGCAAACCAGCTTGACAACACACGAGCACACGGCATGGCAGCCGCTGCCACGTGGATGCACCAGGACTCGGGGGAAGCCCTGGGACCACGCTGCGACGGTCTCCGGGCTGCAGACCAGCACTACCCAGAGTGTTGGGACTGTCCGTGGTCGGCATTGCCAGGTTGAGCGTTTGCAGACCTGTGGCCCTGCTGTCCCCAGGCTCAGGGTCTGCAGAGAAGGGACCTGCACCGGGAGGTGCCCGGGCCCCCGCAGCACCCTGCAGAGCTCAGCCACCGCTCCCCTGGGCGTTTGCGACGGGAGGTTTGATTTGAATGGTGCTTGGCAGCTGCTGGCTGCTGGCAGGGCCAGACCCCAGGTGTCTTGCACCGAGGTGTAGAGCAAATAGGGGTAACACAGCCAGTACGGCCACTGCAGAGGCAAAACAAGCCCAGAGTGGCCTGAGCAGACAGAGGTGACAGCCAGAGCCAACAGCCACTAGTTTGGATGCTGCAGTTTTAACCACGAGGCGACCTCACAGCCCACTGCTCTCCCTTCGCTTTTCATTTCAGGAGGACAAACGGAGCAGGAATGGTGTCGTTTAGTGTCCCGTCAGCCCCAGCCCTGCTGCAACCCTCCTGCCTTCCAGGAGAGCTCCCGCTGCTCGGAGGGACGTGCAGGGCCGCAGGGATGGCCCGTGGTGGCATTCCCAGGCTCCAAAGCTTTGGTGCTCACGACCGAAGGCCTCTGGATTCTCTTTTTCACATCACAAATGTGGAAAGCTGGCGTGCGAGCGTGTTTGCTGGGTGTGGAGTCACTTTCTGTGGTGGTGAAGTGTCCATGGGAGAGCAGCTCTGCACCGTGTCCAGTTGTGGGTGCCTCGGGGTGTTTGGTCTCTGCTGTGGAGACCACAGAGGCACATCCCCAGGGACGCCATGAGAGCAGAACACCATGTCTCCTCTGAAGGCAAATGGGACTTATTAAGCCTAGGCAAAGCAGGCAGTTGCTCGGGGCAGCATGTGACTGGGGAGACAAAGCTCTCTGCTCCTCGCCAGGGCAAGGGGACACGTCAGCGGTGGCTGTCGTGCCGGCGGGAGGTGTGGGAGCCACAGGCCGGCAGCCCCGCCCCGAGCTGATGGGAAGAGGGGTGGTAAAACACATCTGCCAGCACAAGAACGTCACGGCCATGATGATGCCTGTAGAACTATTTTAAACACTTCAATTTTAGCTAATTCCATTGCTGAAATAAGTAGTAGATACCCAGCTCAACATCCTGCTGAGCATCCTGTTGACCTGCTACTTATTTCAGCAATGGCATTAGCTAAAATTGCTGATCTCTTCAGGGCGACACACCCTGCCCGGGCATTCCACGTCTCTAGGAGCAGGGTGGTCCAGAATAGTGGAAGGGTGTCATAGGGCAGCGCTGGAGCAAGGTGATGGAGAGGAGGTGTCCCTGCTCTATGACCTTAAAAGGTCTTTTCCAACCTAAATGATTCTATGATTCTAGGAGCAGCTGGAGGAAGCAACCACTGGGTCAGTTTAGTCGAATCCCCTGCATTTAATAGACAAGAAATGTCTTGGAACACTTCTTAGACACGTCTTCCACGTGCTGGAGAGACAGACTGGCCGCTGTCAGTGGGCAGACAGGCTACACTGTGTGTACAGAACATGTTGGTCCTGATGTCAAGTACCGGTGTTTAGGAAAGGACCCAAATTCTGGTGACCTGCTGAACCTCCCTTCTTCCCCTGGGACACCAAAGGCAAGGCCAAAGGGGAGAGCCTTCCCGGGACGGCCTGTTCAGACCATGCTGGAATAAACTACTCATTGACCGTATGAAATCAACACGTGGCTGGGCCAGGGAGAGGAAGGAAGTGGAAGGGAGACGAGATGATGCTCAACGTAGGTGGAAATTTGGGTGTTTGAGCAGCCGGTTGCCTAATCTCTGCTGACCCTGTATGAACCGGCAGTTTGCAGTGTCCTCAAACATCTACGTCCTTCCGCAGAGAAAAGTAGGTGTGTAACCCTGAGGAGTCCCCTGCCACAAAAGTGTGATGTTCTTATGGTAAAAACAGGTCAAAGCAGCACTCCAACGCAAAATAATTCTGCAAAAAGAGTTGTGGTAGGAATACAGCAATGACTGTTGTGTTTTTGAGAAAGTTATTTTTTATCAAAGGTTTTTCAGAAAACGAACACACAAACAAAATAACCCCCAAAACCCAAACCATAGTCTGAGTGACATACAGGGTGTGGAAAATTTCAGCCCAAACTCTTAAACTCTGGTGAAGGTGTAAGCAAGTGAAGATCTCATGGGAAGTGACGGCCATGCTCAGTTAGTCAGTGAAGCTTGAACCACCTATAATTAGGCAAGGAAACATGTGTGTACGCCGGAAACTATACAAACAAGCTATTAATAGCTGCTTCATTTTCACCGTTCTCCAGCCAGCAGTTAGGGCCAGGCCAGTCTCGGAGCCTCGTTGGAGATGCTGGGGCTGGTCCCTGTGGCAAGGCACAGCCACCCCTGGACCCTGCCCCACCATGCCAGCACAGGGTCTGGACCCGCTTTGGCCTCGGCATGTCCCGCTGTCATGCGGCATTTCTTGGGGTAAACCCAACTGAGGCTTTCCACGGGTGGCAGAAGGGAAGCAGAAGGGAAGTTTAGTCTGGAGAAGAGGAGGCTGAGGGGAGACCTCCTGGCCCTCTGCAACTCCCTGCCAGGAGGGTGCAGAGAGGGGGGAGGAGTCTCTTGAGCCAAGGAGCCAGCGCCAGGCCAAGAGGGAATGGCCTCAAGCTGCGCCAGGGCAGGGTCAGACTGGCTCTGAGGAAGGATTTCTTTGCAGAAGGGGCTGTTGGGCGTTGGAATGGGCTGCCCAGGGCAGGGGGGGAGTCCCCATCCCTGGAGGGGTTGAAGAGTCGGGCTGACCCAGCGCTGAGGGATCTGGTGGGGTTGGGAAGGGTCAGGGTGAGGTTCATGGTGGGACTGGAGGAGCTTCAAGGGCTTTTCCAACCTGTATGGTTCTGGGATTCTGTGAAGCAGACACAGGGAGTCTGAGTCCTGTCTCCCATGATAAAGCAAATGTCCAAGGGGGACATGCAGGTTGTAACCCAGTACTTTTCCTCGGTGACGTGTCCCTTCCCTGTTGGCTCACCCTACAGCCCAAGACTGTGGCCAAGGCAGGATGGTGTGCTGGAAAAGTCTTGTTCTGGAAATTGGACTCAGATGTTCACGTCCTGTTACCTGGCCCACACGTGCAGCAAGGTCAGGAGACATTTCTGGTAGTGAGTGGCTTTGGTCGGCTTCGCTCTGCTGCTCCTTGCAGGTTCCCCAGAGCTCCCGTGCAGCTGCCAGCGTTGCTGAGAGCTGAATGTGCCAGTTCTGGAGCGGTGGGAGACGATGGGAGAGGGAGCTCCCACCTCTGCCTCCCACCGCAGAGACCTCCCCGGCTCTGGGGTTGTTTGCGGGACCTCCTGCCCACCTCCCCAACTAGATCTGGCCCACAGGATTGAGTGTGGGGAGCTTTGGCAAAAATGTTTTCATCAGATATCAACGTGGTCTTGGGAATAATAGAAGGAAAGGAAAGGTGTCTGCAGCGCGGGGAGCTGGAGGGCCACCGTCAGGGAGAGGGACCAGCGCAGCCCCACAGCCGCAGGGATGTTCCTGGGCAGGCAGAAAATGCAATTTTTGGTGCTGATGGAGCACACAGTGGCAGAGTCAGTCCCTCCTCCACAGGACCTGTCTCATTTACAGGACCCAGGGGTTCAGGTCTTGATTGCTGGGTGGCACACGGGTTCCTCTGCTTCTTCTCCCCCTGTGTCACCTTCAGGCACGTAGGGCAGCCGTGGTCTGCCTCTGGCAGGGGCTCTCCTCTCAGGGAGCAGAGAGGGGTGTGTTTGTAGATGACCATCATGGTTTAAGCCCAGCTGGCAGCCCAACCCCACGCAGCCGCTCGCTCACCCTCCTCCTGCCCCAGGGGATGGGGAGTACAATTGGAGAGGTGAAGGGAGACTCATAGGTTGAGATAAAAGGAGTTTCATAATTGAAATAAAATAAAACAATAACAATAATATACAGTCAGGTAATGCACAATGTGGCTGCTCACCCCCCACTGACTGATACCCAGTCACACAGGATCCAAAGGGTAAGGGACAAAATCCTTCCCACTGGCTGGGAGAATACCTTCTGCTGGGCTTTGGTGGTGATATGACTGGAGAAACGTCCTGACCAGGAACCCCCGGCTCCCTTTTCTGAGCAGCTCCTGCCTGGGACGAGGAGACGCCAGCAATTACCTCTGCGCTGGTGGCGTGGAAATTGCCTTCACCCTCTGTGAGCATCCTGCCCCGGCAAGATGTAGGGGCTTTGCCTAGTAACAGAGGGCTTCGCTGGGGCAGTCACGGGTGTCGCCACAGGCAGCGCATGGCTGCCTCGGCTGTAAACCGTGGTGGAGACCGGCTGCTCCTTTGGTGTCAAGTTCCCAGTTCATGGGAAGGCAGAGGGATGCCCCAAGTGTTAGTACAGAAATGCTCAAGTACAATGACTCATTCACACGTTTTGCAGAAATACACCAGTCACCTGGTTGCTGGGCTGTCTGAGGGCTTAAGTGGGAGTCCCAGGAAAAGGAGTGTTAGGGTAAATCCTGGAGTCTTTTAGGATAAATCCTGGAGGTTTAGGATCAGTCACTGCTGTGTGTTTTAGCACTGGCTCCTCTGAGAATATTGATTTCTAGAAAGAACTAGAAATCTCTCTAATCTTTGTCTTGCTTAGTTAGAATTCATTGATTTCTGCTAGTGTTTCGATATTTTACTTTAAAAAGGCAAATTTTCCAGCCCTGTTGACAAAAAGAAGCTCCTTAGAAATAGGCGGGTGGATCTTTTAAAATAAAGCACTTAGGAATTACGCTGAAATCAAGCTGTGCTGGTGTCAGCTCTGTGCGGTGAGTTCATGCAGTACAGCCTCGTATTTAGTGCTCTGTACGTCTGCTGAAGCACCCTATAGTTTCCAGGATGTTTTCTGAGGTATTTAGATTTATTTCAATGTTTACAATGTATTTGTTGTTCATTAAACATATTTACCCAGGCTAACCCAACATGAAAGAAATTATCTTGTTTACAGTGGAATCTTGACAAAAATACATGCAGAAAGGATAGACAAACACACATGAACCTGGATTGCTGAGTGGAACATTGATTTGCTGCCACTTCCAATTTTTCTCATTAGAACTTATTTTATTTGAACATAACTCAGTACCCCGTGTAAATGTGAAGTTGTTAATCTTATTACTATACAGAAAACAAATTAATTATTATGCATGATATTGGAAATGGGTTGTTAGGTTGGCATTGGGAAGATTAGGAAAATACACTCATTACTTCAAATGATATCTGATATACATGTACAACTCTGTTTTTAAAATCACTTGCAATATTCAGATAGCAAATACAGCAAGTAGAAAAGCCCTTCTTCTGTGTGGTTTTAAAATTTCAGGCCCACGTTCTGAAGGCTGGATTAAAGACGGTAGTTTGCAGTTAGACTTTTATATTTTAAAACGTCAGTACTGAACCAGAGCAAATGAAGTTGTTAGACTGAATTTCAACCAGCTGCAAGGTAGGATTCGCCGTGCTGATAAAATTAACTACTGTGAGATCCAGGTGGCTTACCTAGACAGGACAAGGGTCTGCATTTCGGGTCTGCTATCTCACCATGACAGCTTCTTAAAAACACGTGGATGTGGAGGGAGGAAGCCCACTAGTGGTATTCTTTTTTTAAAAAAAAAAAAAATACCAGGAGCCAGGCAGGGTGAAGCTTGCACAGCGGCTGTTGTACTGGGCAGCGTACTCAGACCTCTAACACCTGCGGAGGTGATGGTCTTTGCTAGTTAGTGAGCGCAGGTTTGAGGAGGGTTTGGGGTGCGGGGGAACCTGCCCTGATGATATTCTGTCTGTCTGAGGCGTGTAGTTTCCTCACTCCGAGGCAATGAGGATGGTCGGGGGGTGACGCATCTTCTCCTGATGGTGCTGGGAGCACAACTGCTTGGCACAGAGGGCAGGCGCAGACAGCTGGACTCGCTCCGAGATGCCTGTGCTCCCTCCTGAAGCCTCTGGTCGTGGTGGTCATCGAAGCCTCTGCCGTGCGTCAGTGCTGCTCCTGCGGACGAGGTGGTACAGACAACCCTCAGCAGCCAAATCTGCTAGGTCAGCAGCCACGGAATCGTAGTGTCGTTAGCAAAATAATATGTTTTTTCTGTTAAGGCGGAGCCTTCTTATCTGCTGTTAGCTCTGTACGCTCAGGAGCTGCCCTCGTAGCTTCTCCTCCGCCATCTCGCAGATGCTAAAAATGTTGCTTCTTCCAAGGAGAGCTGACAGCCTGACGAGCTTCACATGAACCCATGTGGTGGAGCTTTTAGCAAAAAAGTACCTTAAAATCTGAAATAAAAGCATGAGATAACAGCGGTGGAGAGTTTCTGTGGATCTTTGTGTTGCTCATCACCTTGAGGTCTTTTTGCTCTAACCACGTAGGTCTGGCAGATCTTAGGACACGCCAATCCAGGCTAGTGGCACGTATGAACTCTGTCCTCCTTGCCCAGGCGTTGTCCTCTCTGAGAGTGGCCCAGAGCGATGGGGAACTCCCCGCTGACCACCCAGGCCAAGTTGCACAGCACGAGTTTACAGCCCTCCCAAGCAGACAAGCTCCACTGGTCCTGTGCTGGGGGTGAGGTTGGACTATGGGCCAGGATGGTTTGTTTGGTTCCTAAAGCCAGGGAGGGGAGCAGAGAAAGGCAGCCCTGTCAAAGAGCGAGGTCTTTGTCACACCTCGCGTTTCCAGAGAGGTCTCCAGGCTGGGAGCCTGGCACGTGCCCTCAGGAAACAAGGGGTTAACAGTGTCCCATGTGTCTCGCTGCAAAACTTCAGAAAAACTCCCCCCAAAATCTGTTGCTACACTCAAAATAATGCATGTCCTACAGGGCAAGAAATAGAGACGAAACTAAAACAGCAGTGTTAATGAGCAAAGTAAATATCAGAGCAGAGTGAGGAAATTCCCCTAAAGCATGTTTTGTTCCGCTTTAGCGGCGCCAGATACGAGGGCTCGTCTTCGCAGCCTGGGTCGTGCTGGAGGCTGCCAGGAGCCGCGGTGACCCCAGCACAGCCCGCGGGTTGTGCCCCATCCACACGCCAGGGCTCAGCCATCGGGTCCCGCCTTACCCACCCGGAGCCACAGCTCCACCAAACCATCTGCCCGGATCTCCCACCCGAGAAAAGAGAGTAGATTTAGGGGAAAACGAGCCTTTTCTTCCCGTTTGAGCCGCCGAGCGGGCAATTACGCAGCGCTCCCCAGGGAGCACCACGCGGCGCCACCCGAGGGTGCCAGCCCATGGCCGGGACCCGCGGCCCCTTCCCCGCAGGGCCGGGGCTTGTCCCCAGCCCTTGTCAAGGCATCGCCAGGGCGGCGTCGGGGATTTGGTGCCCGGGGGTGTGGGCGAAGCCTTTTTGCACGGCGGTTTTTGGGAGTGGGAGGGTGGAGGAGCCCTGCCTGCCGGCCGCCGTCACCAGAGTTTTGGCCTTTCGGTGATGCATCCTGTGTTTCTGCTCAGACGTGTTGCCTCATCTTGTGCTTAGCTGAAATACTGTATTTTAAAGCAAGCAATCTAGGAAAGTCTTCAGTTTTCCTTCCTGCAGAACGTATCAGAAGGTAAATGGCTTTTCATGGTGGTTATAGCTATATATTGAGCAAACAGGGTAAGTGTTATCAAACCGCTCTTTTTTAATTTTCTTCTTATTGATTTCAAAATTTAACTAAAAAAAGGTTTCAATTACAAGACAACCTTTTTATATTTCACACTTAGTAATTTTCATACAGCTGTATAATTGGAGGTGAGCAGTATCTGCAGTTAATGAAATAGATTTCTGTATTGTTCTTAGAGTCTCCAACTCGCCGTGTGATGATAAAGGGCAGAGCTCTTTGTCACCTGCTCTAAACACAGCCCCTGCCCTGCAGAATTAGAGTGAATGCAAATAAAGAAAAAAGAAATTACACCAAAAATACCTAAGGAGGGGAAAAAAACAATCTCGTGCGGTAATTATTCTCAAAGGAACGCGAGGGCTGCGAACGCCCCCGGCCTGTGGCTGTAGGCGGCTGAAGTCACCCGCACCCCGCGGACGGTCCTTCCGCAGCCCCTGCGCGGGTGGATCCGTCTGTCTGTCCGTGTCGGGCCGCGGACGCCTGTCTCTGCACAGGACCCGGAGCTGGAGGTGGCTTCGGCCTCTTCAAGCGTTTTCCAAAGCCTGGCTGTTTGAAACATGGCCCAGGAGTGTTTCCAGGGAAAAAAAAGTCTTTGTTTGATTTTATGTCAGTGTGTAAGTTACTACGAGGTGAATGGCTGGGGTGCAGGTGAGAGAAACGCAGCGAGAGCAAAAGGGGAGGAGCTGATTCTTGAAATGAAAAGGCAATAAACCTTCTTATTTTAAGTAAAATAAGTTAAAGTGCAAACAGCAAGTGTGACAAAACTTTCCTTTTTTTGTTTTTAGGTGTTTTTCCCTGTTAGGCAACAGATTTTTGTTCTCATGCTGCGCCGTGCAGCAGCGTGGCCCCGGGGGTGAGCGGCGGCAGCCTCAGCAGGGCTGGGAGAGCCGAGACCGAGGGACGCGAGCGGGGAGGGGGAGGCTGTCCCAGTCCCTGTGCATCCTGTCAGATGGCAAAACAAAGGAAAAGGCCCCTGGAAAAAACCGCCCGTGCTGAGCAGAGGGATGCAGGGACGGGGAGGGTGGCACTTGGCTGGCCAAGCCGCGCGTTGGCCAACCATGGTGGGGCCGCCTCGGTGAGGGTGCGGTTCGCCGCCTCGCGCCACGCGGTACCGGCATTTCCATCTGTGAGAGACTGGGTGTGGGGAGGGCGCGGCGGTGGGAACCCTCAGCAGCAAAACAACAGGAGGAGAGCGGAGCTGGCAAGACACGTAATGACGTTTTCGAGCACCGCGGCCAGGGCATCCGAGCTCCACGCGGGCCCAGCCGATGTCATTTGCTCCTTCCTGGCATCCGACGAGCCCCCGGCTGCAGGTTCTGCCTGGGAAAGCCCTGGCTGCTCCGCGCCAGCCCAGCACCACAGGTCGCTGCCAGCACCCAGCACCACCTTCCCCAGGCACGAGCCCCCGCGATTCCCCTTCCAGCGATATTTGCACTGGCGCAGCCCAGCAGGGGCCGGTTGAGGGAGTTCTTGCAGGGGACAGACGCTGCGGGATGGTTATAAACGATTCGTCCTCTGAGAGTTCAGCTCCTCCGAGGTGGCCGTAGAGAAGAGACGGGGGGAGAGAGTGGGGTGCAGGTTTGGCTGCGTGGCCATGACGTGAAACTGCCGTGTGGAAGGCAGACCTGGTTACTCAGTGACCCCGGGAGGTGGTGCTGGGTTCACATATGAAAAGAGATTTAAAAAAAAACCCATCTTGAGGGCTTCAGCCTCTCCTGTCAAAAAGACATCTGCTCGTAATGGGGGGGAGATCAGAGCTGATCCTGGTGGTCCTCCGCAAATATGAAAATCTGGCAAGTTGCTGTGGGCGAGTCCTCTGCTCACCTCGGCTCCCAGTCACAGCGCCCATTTCAGAGACGAGACCAGCACCCGGGACCCGCATCCCACCTCACCCTGCCCAAACCCTCCCCAGCCCATGAGTCTAACCAGGATTTTACCCAGGGCTGCTGTCAATGAACAACTTCCTGGGCTGGAACACCATGGCCTGGGGCTTGAAAATGAACAAACATTTCCATCCGTGCTGGTGCAGGGCTCCTATGAATATCTGCTGTGATATATAGCCCCTGCTGCACAAAGGCTCCGGTGATTAGCACAATAAAACGTGTATTTCAATGTTCTTCCATGTACTGGCGCGGCTCCTAAACGTATGGAAGGAAACTTTTCTGTGAGCCACTGAAAGGTGGTGCTTAAAACACCTGCCTAAAGCATGTGCTATCACATATCTAATAAATATTCCAGGGAAAATTCGAAATCTCTTTACAAGCAAAATATGTTAAGATGAGAAATCCTTTGGCAGCTGGGATTTACAGTGGCATCTCTTTACGTACGTGGCAGCGTGTCGACCTAAATATGTATTTATTTAACAATCAACCAGTTACCTGAGGAGGAGCAGGAGAATGTTGTACCATGTTCCTGTAGGTATTAAATACCTGATCTAGACAGATTCTGGACAGAGCTGGACTCTGAATGCTGCCCAGTTTCTGATCTTGGCCATTTATTTGATTAGAGTTAATTACGTGTTTGCAGGCTGTGACCCACCACCCTTTATTTCAATCAATAGGGAGAATCGGGCTATTAACATGAAACCTAATCCCGGAAAGATAACAGTTAATACCCTGGGTATGTCTCCTTTTGAGCCTCGAGAAAGCCTCAGATTTCTTAACCTCCTGCCTTCTGCTTGCAGTTTCTGGGCACTTCTATGTACAGCAAAGGGCTCACTTAACTGTATTTTCCTCTTTGCTGGCAATTGTTGGGAGCAGACTGTTCAGTGATTTAACCTCCTATCTTCCAATCTACCTCTTCTCCCAGCAATTCTCAGAGCAAAGGAATCAATTTGACCCTTTTCAAAGTTTTAATAGCAGCAAACACAAAAGTTGCAGCACAGGATGAACTTGGGTTGAAATTTTTGTTCTTGGCATTCTCGAGAGAGACTGGAAAGGGAAGCGTTGTATGGAAGAGCCGATCGCTTTCCAGCCAGAGCTCCCATAAAGAAACTCTCATTCTTGGTTTCTTTACTTTGCAGCACAGCCAAATCATGCCTCTCTTTTCAAAATACCCAGGGGAGGATGCGTTCTGAGAGAGGGAAGCAGGGCTTGTAAGTGAGCAAGGTGTTCCTCCACGCACCGCAGCAGGCTCCTCCATGCCGCTCCAGCCTCGTGTGACGGGTGCCCAGGGCCACGGTTAATGTCCAGGCTCAGTGACCACGGGTGGACTTCGAGGGTGCTTTTTCACGAGGCCCCTGAGCTACAGCCGCCACCACCTGGTTCCTGCCCGACGCTCTGCCCAGGCCTCCTGCTCCACCTCCCTGCGTCCCTCCTGTGGCAAAGGGCTCGGCAACCTTCCCCTCCTCTCCCGCTGTCCCCTGGCCCTGCTGCAGCTCCCCGGGCAAGGTGGGGGCTGCTCGGCACCCCCAGATACTGCAGCATCTGAAAATAAAGCCCCTGTTCTTCCTGAGGAGCCTGCTGGGACCTCCCGCAGGCTGGGTGGCTCCGGCTCCAACGGCGCCTCGTGTCTCGGTCTTCTGCTGGGTTTGGATGAGGAGCTGTGGGGAAGCCTGAGCTCTCCCAGGAGGCCAGGCCCCCGCTCCACCACGTCACCGCAGCAATCTCAGAAGATGCGGCGGGGTTTCTGACAGAGCTCTCAGGAAGAGGTAGAAGCCAGCATCTGGTGTGGCTTGGCCTGCCGCGGATGCTGGCTCGTTTTCGGCTGTGCACGTAAGCGTGTCACCCAGCAGAGAGTTCTGCAAAGTTGACTTTTAAAACCAAATCTTGTTAACTAACAAAATAACCACATCGAGATCAGTGAAAGTGTCCCAGAGAGGGGACTGAAGCGTTCGCTCTGGCCCTGAAGCCTCCCACACTGCACTGATAAAGCAGGTCGAGGCTGCTCATCGCTTTGATCAGCGAGGTTGATCTTCTGCTTCGACACAAATTTATCCCCAGAAATTCAAGCCCTGGTCACTGTATTGCTGTGGACTGGAGAAAAAAAGTCCTGGGGGGGGGAGAAAGGGAGGTGGTGAGGAGCCGCCCTCGGGGTGCGGGACCGGTGGCTCTTTCAGAAAAGCATTTCACCCCGCCCGGGTTCTCCCTGCCGCAAGACTTTCTCTGCCAAACACACCTGACAAGGACCCCCCGGAGTGCTGCGCGCCCTGCAACACCTTCTGAGACACCTGCCAGGGGTAGGTGAGGGGACAGCAAAAGGAATGATGCATATTGACCAAAAAAGAGCAGTCTCTCGGCGTTTCCTGCCCTCCTCTCACGCACTCGGAAATAAAACCCGCTGCTTTTGTCAGCTGCGCCACCCCGGCTCTGCCCTGGGGGAAGGGGAGCGCTGACGAGGCCGTGGGTGTCTCGCCACCATTCACCTCCAGCTAGGTCGTCATTTTGGGGTCAAAGCGCCTCTTCTGCATGGGCCACCCCAGAAAACGCCGCTGCCGGCAGGGTCCCTCTTCTCCACGCTCGCACCTCTCCGGCCTCGCTTCCTGACGGTGCCTGTGCCTGGAGACCACCGAGGCAACTGGATGAGGCTGCCCAAGTGCTCTCAGCCTCACGGGACGGCCCATCTAACACCTTTTAAACGATTTAGTGTAATCAGCACACCCACCTCGGAGCTCACTTCTATCTCTGGGGACACGCTGGGCCACCATCACCACCGGATCTCGCACAGTTTGAATTTAAAATGACAGACGTCAGAGAAAGAAGAAGAGACTCCGGTGCTGCAGAGAAGCGGCGGCCATGTCTAACACAGTAAAACCCCCCCGCTCTGTCCCCACCGAGGCCGAGGGGCAGGTCGACATTCGCAGCAGCGCTCCCCCGCTTCCACGCTCGGTATTGGTGCATTTTACAGAAATGTCAGAAAACGCAAACAACTGCAAAGGTGGTACCCTGGGTTTGGGATGCCCTGCACAACCCTCTGCCCCAACATCATGACTAACCACGCCTCGGGACAGGGAGGCTGCCCAGGGAGCCCAGCGGGCCGGTGCCTGGGGGGGCATGGGGGTGCAAATATTTTACTCTGGTGGTTCCAGGTGTTTTGTCTGGGATCTGTTATGCCGGACCTTGAGCGGTGCCGGGGGTCGCCGCGTGAGCCTCCTGGGGTGGGGGTTATCCCTTCGCATCCCAATGTTACGTGTCAGAGATCGCGAGACAAAAGGTTAGGCCGGGTTTACGATTTTCCTGTCACCTGAGAGAAGGCAGGCAACGATTTGGAAAACCCCCAAAAAGCAGATTTTTGCGGCGCCACCATCTCGTCTTGTCGGTGCCTCTTGCTGTGTGCAGAAACGGCAGCAGCACCCCAAAACGTGTCCCCGGCCGTGCTGAGGCCGTGGTTTGGCGGGGGGCTGGGTCCCCGGAGCCCCCTTCCCGGGGGGGTTCAGCCACGCTGCCGCCTCGTGTCCCCAGAGAAGTTGCTCCTGGGGCTCTGGGGGTTTTCTTGGGTTTTGTTTTTAGGGATGGTTCCTGGGAATGGCGCGGGATCCCGGCTGCCTCCAGCCCCACTGGCACCCCCGTGGGGACAAGGGGATGCTTTTCCTGGGTGTCCGTGGGGCACAGGCTTCTCACACCCGGCCTCCCACCGCACCCTGGGGCAGGGCACAGGATGGGGCCCGGGACCCCCCCGCGGGGGTCGGCTCCGGCCCGAGGAGACTCGAGGGGGCGGGGGGTGGGGGGGGGCACCGAGGGGACGGCAGTGCCGGTCTCACCCCAAGGGTCGCACCCCGCAGCCGGGCAGGGAGCGAGGGGGGCAGATACCCGCGGAAGCCTCCGCGGGGCAACGCGCTAGCGGGAGC
>ML997751.1:131237-212565 GCA_010365825.1 Otus sunia | reverse complement strand
CCGGTCCCAGCCCCGCACGCCCCCTCCGCCGCCGGGGCCCCTCGCCCGGGGGTCCGCGCCCCGGGGCTGCCGGGTCGGCCGCTGCCGGGGTCTTCCTCGCACACCGAGGAAGGCAGCGCGGACACTCGTCTGCTCGCCACGGGCTTCAGCGAGCGCGGATTTCACGTGGATTCATTGTGACGGGTTTAGAAGGTGCTTGCAAAGTTTGGCAGCAGTTTATCAGCGGTGAAATGGCCGGATTTAAATAAAAATAGCTCTGTATAATTATTTTTTTTAAGAAACACTGGGGCGTTTGGCTTGTCAGCCTATTCAGTACCATTCAACCCCTGCACAAATAGATTTCCTGTATTATTTTTGTTCCAGAATTAGCATCCCCACTGCCCCTATTGCTTGTTTTCAACTTTTCTACTCCTCTGCCATCGAAACAGTTTGGATGATTAGCAGCATGAGGGTTAATTGCATTTCCTCACTCGGGACCCTCACATGCTCACGGGTTTTACACAGTTTCACTGCTCGCCCTCCGAGTGGGTCCCGTTTCCCACCAGATATATGATTCACCTTGCTAAAGGTGAACAGTGCAAATCTGCTCGAAAAGGAATAATATAGTGGGCTTGCCTGAGTGTTCATGTTTCATTTGTGGGATCATAATACCTGCCAAGACTGCTGTAAATCACAAGAGCAGAAATCGCGCTTTTTTTTTTTTTTTTTTTTTCCTCTCTTGATTATGTCAAGGCATCTGGAAAACAAAACAAAACAAACAAACAAAAAAACAAACAAAAAAACCCCCAACAAAACAAACCCACGTATTTCATTTGAGGTATCCCCCCCGTGCTTAGACACAAACAGCGTGCGGGCTGAGCGATCACCCAGCCTGGTTTCCCGCGGGCTGCGCAGCCAGAGGCTCCCCGCAGCCTCCTCTCGCGGGGCAGCTCCGGGCCTGCTCTGGGAGTCGCAGTTGGGCGAACGGAGGGAGGGGGGGCCACGTCCCGGGAGCCGGGCATCGCTGCGTGGCTTCCCCGTGGCCATTTTCCCCCACGATCAGCCTGCGGACAGGGGGATTCTCCCCTCCGGCCAGTGTCACTGCGGCAGCGTGGCCGTCAGCGCCTCCGTGCTCCGGGGAAAAGCAGCCGGAGGCTCGACCGACGGTGGGGAGGGGGATGCCCAGCGGCGGGGAGCGCTGGGCTGGGGGGGTTTGTCCTGCGGAAACGTCCCAAACTCTGACACAGCTCTTCTTGTCCTGCCCTTCTCCCCCCCGCCCCCGTGTGTGTGTCTGTGTTTCAGGACATGGAGGCGTGAATCAGCTGGGGGGTGTTTTTGTGAACGGCCGCCCCCTCCCAGATGTGGTTCGCCAAAGGATCGTGGAGCTCGCCCACCAAGGGGTCCGGCCCTGTGACATCTCCCGGCAGCTCCGCGTCAGCCACGGCTGCGTCAGCAAAATACTTGGCAGGTAAAAGGGAGGGGGACGACGACGAATCCTTCCGCGTCCGTCAGAAAAGTGTCAGTGCCGGTCCCTGGGCTGAAGGCTGCGAGCAAATGGGGAATGGTAGAAACCGCAGGAAATCAGCCCAGCGAGCACAGGGGCCTCCTGACCACTCCTGGGTTTAGATGCCCGATGTGGGTAAAAAGTGCCGCTCCTCGTACGTCGGGTTTGCCCCGTCTCGGTTTCTTGCGGGTAACTCCAACGCAAGGCGCGGAACGCCGCGTGGGGTGCGTTTGCTGTTTTAGGACGTGTGTCCTGCCCCTGCCTCCTCTGAACTAGCAGAGAAAGCCAGGAGTCATCTTCAGGAAAATGTCAAAAAAAAAAAAAAAAAAGAAAGGAAGTTGTGGAAGTTACTCGTTTTGCTTTCTGAAGATGACTCCCTTTAGCAATAATACCATTACGTATTGCATCCGCGTGGCCGTGCGTTCCTTCACACAGGCTGTTCCATCCCACTGTTTGACTCGACATCTTTTTGTACTCTTGTGCTGGCACACGTTCTTAATTAGAGCACAGGATACATAAGTAACTGTTCACCATCTTAATTTTGGCTGTTTTGGGAGTAGCCCTCTGCTCAGGCTGGAGCTGCTTGAAGCACTATGACTGCAGGAAGTTAAACTCCAAATTCCTACTATTTCCTGGTTTCGTTTTTAAATTTGACATAGATTCAGGCCAAAAATACTGTCCTTGCTTCTTTGTATCTTGTGAACAAATCTGAACATAATCTCTGTGAAGTAGAGTGTTAAAATGCTTTTGGACCCCAAGTATTCTGAGGTATTTGGGCAACTTGTATTGAGGAAAACATTTTTTTTTGTTAGAATATGTTTTTCTTGATAATCTGGAAAAGTTAATGCCTGGACTAATGACTAAACTTTCACAGTTAACTTTATGGTATAGAATTTTGCTGTTTTTATTTTCACCGCCTTTTTCCTCTCCAATTTTTAACCAAGTTGCTTTTCTGGATGTGGCACAGCTGTGAAGACTGTTAAGGCATTTTTTTTTTGGCAGTATGCGCAGGGGATCTGCTTGGCTTAGCAGCATTTACACTCTCTCGGTGGCCATTTCAGCCTTCAGAGTCGGGCTGACTTGGCACGGCCACAGGCCCCCGGTTTTGCAGCTCCTTTCCCCGCAGCCCCCTCCTCCCTATCCCGGCTTTACGTGGAGAGGAGCATCCCCGCGGCCCCGCACGAGCTCAGCATCTCTTGCTTTTTCTCCCACGCCTGCATGGCGGGGGGATACGTTCCCCTGCGAGCTGCGCGCACTCCTCCTGCTGTAGGTTTGAGGACGCTGGTGCCTTCACTCTCTTAGAGAGGAGACCTTCCCGTGGGCTTTATCCGAGACCCACCGGCCCCCACGGGCGGTTCCTCTCGGTTATGGCTTTGCATCCGCTGCCGGCGCAGCCCCTGCTCCTGGCCTGGCTGGCGCGGTTCGGCCGGTGACGCTCTCCGCCGCGGCAGAACCGCCACCAATTCCCACCAGGACCAACACGCAGCTGGGAAATGGGCAATTTATTCACCTACCAGGCAAACGTCCGATGATTTTACTTCTGATACTTTGGAATAGATTTACCATTAGATATATTTGCACTGTAGAGCTAAGAATGAGGCTCTAGAGCTTTGTCATTAAAGTTGTCAACAATAAATTGGAATTTCATAGCTCATTATTTTCATGACTAATAATTACAGTGGGTAAAATGTCACTGTAATTGCAGCTCTCCGTGCGTGTGTGTTTTTTCACGTGCGTGTGGGTGAAAAACGGGAATCCTTATGATAAACCCTTACGTTTGGAATTTTACGGTCAGAATTTTTCAGTCCTCGATACAGCCTGAAAAATCATCCAGAGGCAGGGAAGCGGCAGATGCAGCGCCAGCGAACCTCTCCCCCCTCAGAAGGGGGTACCACAGGGGTGCCCACTCGTCACCTGCAGCGGCAACTTGCTGCGAGCAAGAGGCCCGGACACCATCTGTGTAAAATGAAGCTGCCCGCAGCCCTCCCGGCCTTTAAAATGGAGACGGGAGGCAGGGAGGCTGGTGCCGTGCAGCCCGCAGGCCCCTTCCCTGTGCCCACGTTCTGTGCCAGGGTGAAGGGGACGGGGGTGTCAGCGGCCTCACCGCCCGAGAACGAGGGTCTGGGCCCAATCCTGCACCCTCGGGGGCGAGGCGCCTCTTCCCATCAACGCACGCCGATGCGGGGCTGGAGGTGCCGAGGGCAGGCAGCGCTTAGGGGAGTTGGGAGTGGGGGTCTTGCTGTCCGGAGGGGCTTCGCCCCCCAGTGAGCTCTCCAATGCCGCAGCGTCACGGCGGCGAGGGCCTTTGCCGTCGTGGTTTACCTACTGTGGGAAACACCGACTCGTCGGCGCGGCCACGGCTTCCTGGGCTGGCGGGGTGGTCGGCAGGCGCCGTGTCGTGGTGCAGCGTGGCGCTGTTGGAGGAAAGCACAAAGGAACGTTTGTAAAATCTGCCATTTTGGCTGGAACGAAGGAAATTGCAACTTTTTGTCTGGTAGCGTTCACGGTGTTGTGTGGCTTCCTTCTGCACCCTCCTCACAGGACAGGGGCCAGCGGCGAAGGTTTTGAGGCCGGGCGGCAAGGTTTTAGCAGGTTGATGGTCCACATTTGTCACCATTTTGTCATGTCCTCAGGAAGCACGGGAAGAGCTGAATTTTACCCCCTCTGCCCTGAAGCTTGCTACTAGGCTGTGCTTAGGGACACGGGGAGGGTTAATCCCTCTCTGACACTTGACGCGTTCCATTACTAATATTGCTTACATGGCTGATGCAGACAGAGTCCACATCTGCACCCAGAATATCTGAAAACAGGTACAAACAACACGGTGTCAGTCTCTTTAAAGGAATTTTAGGCCCTGTGCACAGAGCTCTCCCAGAAAGATTGAAAACCCGTAGCCTGGCAGAAATTTGATGAACATGGTTGCGTGTTACAGTGAGACAGACTTTGGCTGCGCAGCCTGTTTGTGTTCCGCTCACGCTGGAAAGATTGGGGAATTAATTTTTTTTTTTTTTTATATAATGGGTATGTCAAGTAGCTGCACAGAAAATATATATATAATCAGCCTTATGCTCTTAGCTGGGAGTCTTCTCTGAGCTCCCTGCTGCTAACGCGGGCACAGAGCACTGAGTGGACGTGTTTAAGCAGCTCGGTGGGCGCTGGGTTGAAAGGCTCCTCAAGTCGAGGTCTTGCTCTGCACAGAAAGGCTGTGCTGGCTCAGGGTGGTTGGGGCGGTGGTTGCAGGTAGGCACGGGGTTTCTTCCCCATCCGGCTGCGAGAAATTTCACAAGATACGAAGGAAATGCGTGGCCGGGAGCGTGCCTCGTGCGTTGCGCTCCCCGAGAGCGCGGCACCGAGGAGCACCATCCCATTCTTGGTCTCCGTTCCCGCCCTCGGTGGGTGAGAGTTGACTTCTGCTCTTAGCAGCGTGCTCAAGGCTTCGTTTATTAAAAGGGGAGACTTGTGGGGCCGGGGATCTTGTCTGCTATGTACGTTGCAGCGCTACCGAAAGCGGTTGCTCTTGCGTGATTTACACGTGAGTGGATCTGTCAGGTCTCGGTCGGTTTAGGGATCCCGTCCTCCACTTTTCCTGGCGCAGCCTCAGCAGAGCTGCTGGTGTGGGGAAGGTGCTGTGCCCGAGGGAGGGCCTCAAGACTGGTCATAGAAACCAACCCCACATCAGCTGGGCCCCTCCAGAGCGTGGGCAGCTCCCTTTTCCTTGAAATTCATGATTGAAACTGCTAAAAACCTGATGTTAGAAAAATTCCATTTTGAAAAACATTAACTATTAAAACCATAATATGCATATTAAAACCATAAAATGGGAAAAAGGTATGCCGGCATATTTATTCTGGAGATACAAATAAAACACAATACCTAGCCTTCATTTCACTATGAAATGATAACAAGCCATAGATATTAATGACACAGAATTTCTGTAGAAACAGTAATTTGCTACGAAAGAGTCCACCACAAAAAGTGTTCTTTGGTGTGATTTGTTTCTATTATTGCCAGTACCACTGATTAATAACACACATTTTCAGTTAATTTTGGATCCCGGCATGCCCTTTAATCTTGCATTGTTCCTTTTGTCTTGCTATTACAGAAAAATATATATTGTATCCCGAGGCCCGATTCCAATTACTATAAGTTAATCTATTAGGTGATAAAGCACTACATAGCAGAAAATGTGTATGTGGAAGTGAAGATGTATCTCAGGATTTGCTGGGGTTTGGTTACCTTGAAATTATGTTCTCTATAAATCTCAAAGCATGTTCTCTGTCTATTTGTGATAACTAAAGCTTTGTTTTGGATGTTGTCCCAGGTATTACGAAACCGGGAGTATTAAGCCTGGAGTGATTGGAGGATCAAAACCAAAGGTCGCCACACCCAAAGTCGTTGAAAAAATTGCAGAGTACAAACGCCAAAATCCCACCATGTTTGCCTGGGAGATCAGGGACAGACTCCTTGCTGAGAGAGTGTGTGACAACGACACCGTGCCCAGCGTCAGTTCCATTAACAGGTAAAGGTCCGCCTGGTCCTGGGGAGGGACGCTCCTCCGACGCGCGGCCGCTGAACCCCCCTTGGCCAGTCGGACTGGCCGTTTTGTGCTGTTTGCAAGAAATGCAGCTTCATTGTGCTCCCCTGACGCGTTCGGGGCTGGGGAACAGCTGTGGGCTCGCCTCAGTGGCCGGAGCATCACAGACGATGAACGTGTCCTCAGAGCGGGCAGGTTCTGCTGCTGCCCTTCGCTTCCCTGCCGTCCTTTCCCCAGCCCGGGAGGTTCAGTCCTCGCTGGCAACGATCCCGCCTGTTTGCTCCGACGAGGCCGCAGCTCTGCTCGACGGGGCGGGCGTCCAGCGGGACGTTGTGCGGGGTGGCAGTGGGAAAAGGGGGGGTCTGGATGCCTGGAGGAGGGGACTCAAGGCACAGGCCTAGGGTACCACTTCTGTCCCCCTGGCGCCTGCTCGGTCTTGCTGAAGTTGGCCCAGGGCTGAGCCTGCGTGGCTGTCACCACAGGAGTGGGGTCGGGAGCCTTCGAGTGCCTCAGCCATCCGCTTGTTACATGGACGCACTTAAATGGCCTTTTGTAAAAATGCAGGAGAATCTTATTTGGAGGCTCAGTCCCATGTTCGGGAGTCTTGCCCTGGCCTTACTGGGCAGGGCTGGTCTCTCAGAGGGGTCTGGAGCTTACGCTCACCTACTGCCACCTCAGTGACGCCTCCCGTGCTCGCCTGCTTCCTTCTGAGTCGAAGGATGGCTAAAGCCAGTGTTGAAAAAACCCAGCGAAATACTCTGTTGTGTCTCCAGCCCTGCCAGGCTGATAATAAGGGATTAATACTTGGAAGGCAGAGCGCTGGGGCAGCCTCACGCACACCCGCAGCCCTGGCAAGCGGAGCCCTTTCATTTTCGCTTGGGGTGAGCCCCGCGCCGGGCTTGGACCTGACCGTGCTGGCAAGATGGTTTTCACTTGTGCGATTGCATGCAAATTCTTTGAATGCAGCTAGCTATAAAGTCCCATCTGTGTCCATGGACGTGAAATAAATTGATGCAATATTCTTTTATTGGCTATCCCAACCTGATTTGCATTCATGGAGTTGCCGCTTGAGTAGCCGGAGTGGCTTCCCCAGCGCTGGCGGGGAGGGGTGTCTCTGCCGTGCCGAACGGAACGTTGAGTCACGCGTTCCTCTGTTTTAAGGGCAATAATGGGTCAGTTCACGTGCAGCCTGTGCTGCTGCCTGGGAGCTCCCGTCTCGCCAAGGCTCCAGAGTGGCGTTCAGTAACCCCACGGACAAGACATTTTCAGTTTTTAAAAGGATCTGAGAAATAATATAGACGCCAGGAAAACTGAAGGAAGATGTCACGCTGACTGACCTCAAGTTACCAAGGGCAAACTCTGCTTCCATGAAAGTCAGCTCGAGCCCTGCCACATGAGAAGCATCGCTGCCGCCGGCAGCCCCGTGTTTGTGTAGCAGGGCTTCACGCATCCTCCAAAAAACCTATGAAAAAGGCACTCCGAGCTCTGTGAAAAAGAGAGATTAAGTAGCTTCCAGCCATGTTTTGAGCCAGTGTCCGTGTTCTACCTCCCGCTGCATCCCTGTGTGCTCCCGCGCTGACAGCGTCCACGCACGCACGGCCATTGCATCAGACACCCGTTTCGTGATCCGCCACCGAGCTTTTTTGGCCGGAAATCTCATTCTTTCTCATCTGCTTGCCACTGTGGCTAAGGTCTTTTCCTTTTCTTAAAGGTGTGAAATCCCTTTTTGAACACGCACGCGATCTTTTTGAGTCAGTCTGTTTACCCAGAGGATTGTTTTTGCCAGCCTAGGAGTACATCCTGAAAACCCAGACCAAACTGTCATGACGAGAAACCTGGAATTCACATCAAAAATACCCAGCTTTAGCGCTAAATCCTCCCAGCTCCATGTCGTGGTCTGTGGGATTTATCCTTCTGTTTACAATTAAGTGTACGCTCAAGGCTTTGCTGGCGGGGACGTTGCACGCCGAGGGCTCATGCCCCGGCTCCTGTTCACCGCTGAGGTGCAGATGGGGGTTGCCCTGTCGCTGCAGACCTGAACCCCTCGGAAAATCACATGGTTGGGTTCCCGTCCTGCTGCAGGGAGGGTGAGGCCGAGCAGTTGATGTTCCCGCAGTGGGGAGGACGGAGCTGCCACGCTGCTCCCCCTGACCCTGATGGGGAGAGGGGGGTCCTCAGGGCCGAGCCATTCCCTTCGGGGGAGCCCTTGCTGCTCTCGGGCCGGGCTGCGCTCAGCGCATCCCCGCTGCCGAGGGTGCCTTGCAGCAGACAAATTTGAGCTGCTGCCCCCCTGTATGAGTGAATAATAACTATTATTATTAATTAATAACTTTAATTAATATTAATAATAGGCCACTATTCCACAGCAGGAGCAACTTTGTGTGATTAAGCCTTAATTAATCATTGCGATTCGTTTTGCTCAAATAAGCTGAGAGCTGCCCAGCTGCTTCAAAGTGCTGCAGTGCCCCGTCCCCCAGAGATGAAGACGTTGATGTGTCAGAAGGCCCCGGGGCCCCTTCCCTCGCCGAGGCGTGAGGAGGTGTTGTGCTGGGGGTGGTTTCCACTCCTGCTCATGCAAGGTCCCAGGTCTTTGGCTGCACAGTGCCCCACCGAAGCTCCCTTTGACCTCAGCGCTGGGCTGGCTCCTCCGGCCCCTGGCAGGGGATTTGCTGCCACTGGAGATGTCTGACACCCAACAGCTTCGCTCTGGGGCTGGCAGCCGAAAGCCGACGTACTAACAGACCCAGTCCCTGCCAGCCTGCGCAGAGGGACGGGAGGGAACGGCACCGTGTCCTCTTCTGGGCTGGGGCCAGGTGGTGGTTCCCATACTGGCTCATGGGGTGACTTTCAAGCTCTTTGTTCCTGTGGATGCATCCCCATGCCAGCTCTGTCCCATGCCTCCCCTCCTCTCCCAAATTCATGGCAGGCAGAAATGAGTTGTTAGGTAAAGGGAGGAGAAGTGCTTATGGCACTGCGGCTGCGTCGGGCAGGTCGGTGTGCGGGGAGCGGGCAGCCTCCCTCCTTCCAGCCCGTTCCGATTCCCCTGCGGTCGGTGGCAGGGCCGTGTTACCTGGGGAGGCATCTCAGACCCCGTCTTTTACTTCTTCACGCTGCCTTGGCAGGTGAGCGCTTGCTAGAGGACCTCCCCAGTGCTTCTTAGCCACTGCCCTGCGTCCTGCAACACAACACAGGCCTTCTAGTTTTTCTGCATCTCTGAATTTTTCCTGATTGACATCGTTATAAATCAGAGCAGAGGCTGTCTCCAGCGATGACAATGTAGTTACTCAACTTTTGAGATTAACATTTAATCCATCACATTTTTGTTTTAATGCTAATTTGGCTAAGCAGGTCCTTTTCCAAGGTATCCGAGTTGTTTAGCCGTGTGAGTAGCGTACCCGGGGTGGCCTGGGGACAATCTGGCAAACGTGTCCCCGCACCCAGGGGTGCCGATCACAACCTGCGGGGACGTCTGGGCCGGGAAGTGCCCAGCTCCCTGAGGAGGGGGTGCTGGGCCCCACGGGTGCCCAAATAGCAACGGGTGTTTGGTTCCTGGGGGGTGAGGATGAGGCCCTCAATGGCACCGAACTCTGCAGCATCCCTCGGAAGGTGCAGGAGTCGGTCACACAAACGTCCCTAATGGGCTGGAGGCAAAAACATGGTCCTGGGTCCACCCGTCAAACTTTGGTGTTTCAGTGGATGACAGGATAACGGGCAGAAAGGCATTTTTGTACTGATGTAGGTGACCTGGACAGAAAAACCAGTGTCTGATGCCCCCTGCCATTGCAGGCTTGATGCTAAGCAGCCGTTTCTTTTCAACCACACACAGGATCATACGGACGAAGGTGCAGCAGCCACCCAATCAGCAGGTCCCAGCCTCCAGTCACAGCATAGGTAAGAAAAACTTTCCCCCCCCCCCCTTAATATAAAAAAAAAATAGCATAATGGATTACAAATATTCTAAAGAACTTTTAATCATTCTTATGGACAGATAATTCTGCATAAAACACTTCAGCACACGTGCTAATGCGCCTTCTTTGTCATTCTCCAAGGGCTGAACATAGTAAATGAATTTTATAAATACTGCTAAAAGGTTTTGAATTTTACTGATTATTATGATAAATAGCTTTCACCATGAGACAGAAAATTGAAATCTAAACCAAAAAACCCCCACTAATGGGGGTCTATAGAATGTCAGATAATTAAAGTAATAAATCAAGAAAGGGATACTTATTCATAACATTTTCTGCATCATTAGTCAGTAAGTAGTTTTGAATGTGTTTTTTTCATCTATCAACCATCCCTTCCATAATTCTTTGTGCACTTGCAGTCTTGAGTGAAGAGGTAGCAAAAGTTTTCTAAACTTTAATCCAGCCACAGCCCGGTGACGCTGCGCCCCGAGGGAGGCCGTGCCGGTGCAGGGGGTCCCTGGGGGGGTCGGTCTGGCTGCTGGGGTGTCCTCAGCCCTTCAGAGGCTGACGGTCTCATTCCGGGGGGGGCTGCTCTGTGGGGGCTCGGTCAGGTTTCGTGGGCTGCTTTCTTTTTGTTCTTGTTCCATGAAGGCTGCCAGGGCACAGGCAAGCCCTTGCTCTGTAGGTGGGAGGGAGGTGGGATGGGGGTCCCGGTTCCTCTCTGCCTTTATACCGTTGCCTGTGGGATGGGGAAGTGCTTTCTGCCCCCACCCTTGGCAAGGACGGGGCGCAGAGCGTGGGTGCAGAGTTGCATCGACTCTTGGGGCTGGTCCGAGCAATCATGCCGCAGCCCCGTGTCCTGAGCCTTTCTCTCTGGGAAATGCTGAAACAATCCCGGAGGAGGAAAAACATCCCTCACTTCGATACTGTGGCTTAAGGTCCTTCTCTCCTTGAGGAAACCGAGAAGAGAAATCTCATGCCTGAGGGCTTGGGGCTGATAGAGGCAGTGGGGATTCCCAGCGCAGGTTTGCTCCCTCTGGGCTGCGGCTGGGGGTCTGTGGTGTGGTCCTGCAGAACCCCCCCGGGTGCTCAGGGCCTGCACGGTGCTTTTTGGGATGCAGAGACGTGCCCGCACGGGCTCAGCCTCTGCGGGGACGGAGGTGACAGCAGTGCTGCCTCCTCTGCCTTGGACTCGGCAGCATCACGCGGACACAGCATCTGCCGACATCCCCAGACTCTGGTGGGCTGCGATGAATGACCCCCCCCTCGTCTGGACGCAGCCAGCACCCTTTCCTGGGGGCTCTATTAAAGCAAAGTGGATTTCATTCATATTTTGGGGAGCCTCAGGGCCTTTCAGCCATGTGGCCCTGGGCAAGCCTGGGTGTCTTCCCTGGCCTGCTGGCTTTTGGGGGGGCTGGTGCTCGTGTTGTCGTGCCCGCTGACCGCCTGGACTTGCCTTACAGCCTCAACCGGGTCCGTGACCCAGGTGTCCTCTGTCAGCACCGACTCCGCCGGCTCGTCCTACTCCATCAGCGGGATCCTGGGTATCGCCTCCCCCGGCACCGAGAGCAACAAGCGCAAGCGGGACGAAGGTAGCGGGAGATGATTTTGGAAGGGGGGTGGGCCGATGCACAGCTGGGAGGGGTGGGACAGGGATGGGGCAGACGTTGTGTGCGTGTGGCGTGGAGTCGTGGATGTGCCCCATCGGCATCGCCGTGGTGGGGTTTGGCTCTGTTTTGGCAGGACCTTGCCAAGGTCACAGCCAAGCTGAGGACCTTCAGCGTGACCCAGTGGCCAGAGGTGGAACCAATTTGAGGAGCAGGGACTTGTCTGGGGGTTTCAGAAAGCAGTGGGGGTATGTCACAGATTTTAACCAGACCCTCCTTCTGACAAGGGAACATTTTCCTCCTGCCAGTGGAAAGAGGCAGAATGACCATTGTGTTGACTCTGTGGCCACCTGAAATGTAAAATGTCAGAGAGGTGTCCCCATCCACAAAGAGAAAATTAACAGCCGAGCTGTCTGCTGTGCTGGTCCCCCCGCACTGGGCAGGGTTTGTTGGGCTGAGGGGTGGAAATGAGCACAGTCTGGTTGGGGCTGGATATTACCAGCGCTCCTCAGATCCACTGCAGGGTTTATGGTTCTGTTTCATTATGCATCCTGGGCATTTTCCTAATGAAAACACTACTTTGGAGAGAAGGATGCTGGGGGTAGAGTGGAAGAAAAAAGACAAGAAATTCTGCGTTGGTGTCTTACTAAAATGCCTTTAACCTAGAGCATCCCTTTTGCTTAGGGAGAACTTACAGAGGGGAGTTGAGGCCAAGACCGTGGACGTGTTTGTGGTTGTGGAGGGGTCACCGGAGCCTTACGTGGATGCTGTGGCTGTGGAGGCGTGTCCGCCCGCCCCGCGGCAGCACTGGCGGCCTGGGGGTCCCCTTTGCTCTCGGCGGGGCGATGCTGTCCTGCCTGCTGGGTCGGGCTCCTGCCCCTTGCTCTGGAGCACCCTGGCTCCTGTGTGGTGGGTCCCTGTCCCTGTGCCCCCCGCTGCCCCCTGGTCCCCCCTGTGGCCCGGCCCCAGGGGGATGGAGTGGGCAGAAGCTGTAGTGGCATTACCCAAACCCCTGGGAAAATGTGGCCAAAATCGGGTGAACAACCTGGCTCCCGAGCGGATGCGCTGGTGGAAATGCATGGTCAGGTCATGGAGCAGTGCTTGCTTTTGCTGAAACTGGGGGGAAAAGCTGCAGGAGGTTTGGTGGGGCCAATTTCAGGCATGTGGGGACAGGTCTGACCGTGAGAGTAGAAAACTCCCCACCCTGAAGATGCTGTTGTTAGTTAACTGCCATCGTGCATCTGATACTTTTTTTTCCAAATCAAGGCCACAAGTGCATAGATCAATATAAGCATTAAAGCAGTTGGCGTAGAAATTTTGTATTTTTATCAGCCAGGTCAGAAGAGAGGTCACCTGTGTTGAAGCCACGTGGCTCTGTCACAGCCCTGTCCCGACGCTCTGGTTCTTGCCTGCCTGCAGTTACAGAGGACTCTGGTTTAATTGCAGAGAAAAGAATTAAATGTTTCCTTGGAAAGATCAGAAGCAGAGCTGAGAAATTCCCCAGCTTTTGCCAGTTTGCATTTAGAAGAGAGCACGTGATTTCTAAAACAACCCCCGTCGTTTTGGCAGGATGAGTCATGATTTTCGAGCTGGTAAGCTGGACAGTAATGCTGTCCTCAGCAGACCATCTAAACTGCTTTTATAATAGGCTCAGGGCTGCGGATTTGGAGAGGCATAAACAGCTACTTCAGTGTCTTTGTCTACCTGAGGGGATCTCCATGAGCGTCCATAACCCCCCCACCCATCCTGCTCAGCACAGGGTCCCTCTGCACGGGCGGGCGCGAGGTGCCCATGGAGGCGTCCCAAGGCTGCAGGGGACGGGGAGGTGGGTCATACCTCCCACCCTCTAATGTGAAAAAGAGAAGCGTGTCATCCAATTACGGCCTGTATCATGATGCAGATGCACAAGGGGGCAGAGTTAACTTTACCATTTCCCGACTTCGGAGAGCCGAGAGGGACCACCTCCGCAGTGAGCCCCTCGCCTCGTGCCTTTTGCCGTGTCGTGGCGTTTCTCCGCAGCGGCTGGGAGGTGTGTGTTGGCTGCTGCTCCTCCCTGCGTACGCCTCCCGGAGACACGGGCTGTGCCGTGCTCGGCCCCCCTCGTCCGGGGAGAGAAATGAGGTGGACTCACCCCTCCAGCTTCCAGCTGCATCGGGCACTCGGTGTGAATCATCACCCGGTTTTGTTCTCCTCACTCTTGACGTTTTTTTAGCAGATGTCACCCGTCTTTAACCCAGTGGGGAGCTTGCTGGGTAACAACAGGGGCAAACCAAATCAGACAGTCTTTTATTGGTTTATATAGCTGAAGGTGTCATTTTTTTCCCAGTTGTAATACGGACTCAGAGCAGATGTGCCTTGGTGGGGGTTCGGCTGTTTTCACTCGTGGTTAAAGGACATGCTCCTGGAGACTGACACACGGGCGGGCTGTTCCCTGACAAGGCAGAGGTTCAGCCGGCCGCAGATCGCCTCCTCCGCGTTGCGCGGCTGCACCTTCGCCTGGCCCTGCAGCTGAGGAAGCTGTCAGGGCGCAGGGGGGTGGCAGGGCTCTGCAGAATGATCTTTTTGAGCCACCTGCTAGTGAACGGGGTGCGTTGAAGGGAAGCCAAGGGCGGGCGGCGAGACCCTGAGTCAGAGCGGGCTGCATGCGGCCGGTGGTGGTGCGGGGACCAGTTTCATTGCGCCACTTACAGCTCGTCGGGCGGCTGGTGATGGTCCTGTGATGGACACCTGGCTGGGCCTGCGTTTTGGGGAGTCCTAAGCATCCCCCACCTGGAAGCCAAAGCTTTCTGAAGTGTCATTGAGTGATCCTTGCGTAGGCAAAAGGGACCTGTGTCCCCAGGAAGGCACAGCCGGTACGGGGCACGTTTTGGGGATGAAGGAGGTCGCTGGGGGCTGCGGGTGCTCTGGAGGAGGGTCTGAGGAGAAGACGAAGGGCCAAAGCACGGTGAGGCAGAGCCCAGCCTCCTTCTCCCTTCACTCCTCTCCCCTAGACCTCACTCCCATCCTGCACGCTGCAGAGCTCGAGCTGGCAGAAGAGCTTAAGCCCAACGGTGATGCTCCTTCCGTGTTCGTGCTGTCCCAGCAGAGGGATCCCAAAGCAGGCAGGCGTGTCAGAGGCAGGGGACGTGGCTGTCCTCTGGGGTCTCCTCATGACCTGGTGCTGTCTCCGCTGGAGAGCAGCATCTCTCCGTCAAAGCAAGGCCAAGCCCAGGACTCCGGCTTCCCTGGGAGCCCCGTGACTCCTGCGGTTCCTTTCTGAGCCCGTTCACCTCCCCGGAGCGAGGGGAGCGTGGTGGGGGTGGCGCTGGCTGCCACAAGGATGATCTTGGCGGAGGCTGCACCTTGTGCAGAGCCGTCTGCGTGACAGGCCACAGAGAGCTCGAGCTGCTCGGCCTGAGCATGTCCTGTCTGTACAGGAATTTTCCCTTCGGCACGGGCAGCTGCCGTAGGTGCTCTGCTCCAGCCGGCAGCTGCTGCCAGGGCCGGGGCCTGGGGGCTTGGTTCCCGTACCCTCGCAGAGAGACATGTCCTGTTCCCGGTGTTTTCCTGAACAAAACAGCTACCCAGAGGTTGGGAGAATTATGTGAATCCCCCATTCTCATGGCTCTTCCTTGCTTTACGCAAAATGCAAATCATCCTCTGCCCTTACTCTTCCTGTAAGGGAATGTATGTTGTCTCTATGGCAGAAGGACATAAACGGGCATGTGAGATCTTAGAATTAATTCAGACCTGGCTCATGTCTCATTATGAGTCTTCTACCAACTGCCTGATTCTGCATCCCTAGACATTTACGTGCTTTTAGCAACTTAGCCAGCCCAAGACCCACAGCCTGACTGATGTGGAATTGTGCTCGTGCCCTCACTTCCAACGCAGGAACACGCAGAAATCCCCAATACTGGCAGGTGATAGGGGCAATCCGTGAACAGGAGCAGCAGCCAAGACAGGCTGAAATCTGTTTGCATACAGGAGTGCCTCCGTAAGTCCAGGATGCCTGTTGTGTCCCTGACGCTACATCTGTGCTGCTCAACTAGGGACCGCTGGTGCATGGGCACAGACTTCAGCCAGTCCGTCCCGCTACGGTTAGCACCCCCCAGCATCATTTTGGTGTGTGCAAGCTGGTGTCCTCCAGAGCAGTGTCTGCTCAGGCAGGGTGGGCAGCACCCCGCTGCTCAGCTCAGGTGCAGCCGTGGTGGCACGGAGGGTATGAGCGTTTCCACGCAGGGACGCAGGATGTGCTGGACCCAGTGGCCTGTTTACGTCCCTCGTGCAGATGCAGCTGCTTAGAGCAAAAGGCGACGTGCAGCAATGAGCATCTCACCGCAAACTGTCAGCCCGGCCCTGGCCCCTGCCAGGAAACGCCGTCGGAAGCAAATCGAGCAGGACACCCTCCACGAAGCAGCGTGCAGGATGCGAGCATCTGCTACCCACCCACCCCTTCTTGCTGCAGAAGAGGTTTGGCGGATTTAAATACCTGCACCGAACAGCTGCACAGACCGTATTTCAAATTCACGGGTATAGAGTCTTCTCAGCGATGGAGGCATTTGGGGAATTGAAACCAGCGTAGCAGGAGACCTGCAGTTGTACGAGCTGTTTTGTTTCCATTCTCACCAACCATAGCCCGGTGTTGCTGTCAGCATCTGGTGTGATGATGTAGGTACTTGTGCCTTGTTTTCTCAACTGAACTCGTTGAAAAGTTCCTTGCCTTTACACATAGACTCAGTATATTTAAAGGTGTTGGGGTCACAGCCTTCTGTGTGGGAGGATGAGCCTCCAAGAGGGGCAGGGACGCTAATGGGAATGAGAAGAAACTGGGGGGTGGGTGCTATCCAGGGCCCTGTAAAACAATCCAACACGACAACCCCCGCGTTTTCACACAGGGATGACCCGGGTTAGGCACGTCCAGGCAGACCTGACCCTAATGGCCACCCAAAGCTGCCAGGCACATTTCTGCCGGCGCCAGCGTGGAGACGCCCACCCTCGAGAACGGCTGGGGAAGGGCTTTGCACGGACAAAAGCGGACGTGAGCTCGCCATGTCAGTGACACGTCTGGGGGAGAGCGAGAGACCAGGAAAAGCAAAGCAAGCATGACCAAACATGAGCAAGGACTAATAATACAGGCAGTATTTCTGCATTTTTTGTCTTTCCTCCGAACCAGGCCCACAAACTGTGCTTTCCCAGCAGGACAGAAACAAGGAGCTACACTCACATCTGGGCAGACTCTTGCAGGGCTGTGGGTATAAATGCCTTGGAGGCTGCATGGCAGATGGTCAGCAGCCTCAGAAGGGAGCCCAGTGCCAAGTAGGTGCTGCCGGAGTCTTCTCTCATTGCCTCTTGTGGCTGAGGGACAACGTGGCTTCCAGAGCATCTCCTCTAGGAGGTTGCTCAGAAGGCTTGTAAAATACTTCCTCCTTTTGGTTTAGCTCCGCTTCTTGGACACCGGCACTGCAGCTGGTACCCAGCATCGCCAAGTGTAGTCAGGTGCAACGTCTGCAGCTCTGTGCCCCATGACCTGCTGTGTGGGACATGGGGCACGTTAATCGTGCTCGAGGGCATCCAGCTGCCCTGTTGTCTTGTGGTGGAGACAAACATGTGCCTGTTCTGTCCTCTTGATCCCACTGTCCTGCCTGTGCCCTCTCCTGCCCCTTATAAGGAGAGCCCTGCCAGCCATGGGGTGAGTTGTGAGCATGTAAACCCCCCCGTTTCAGCCACAGCTTTCCAAGTCTCCATTAATGCAAAGTAGATAAAATTGTAGCTTCCCTGGCAGTGGAGGATCTTTATTCTACTATCTTTGAGGGCTGGGCTTGGGCCATTCATGGGCCCCTCTTCCTGGGGAGACTTTGGTCCTGGCTTTGTGGGTCCTCTCAGTGTACTGCTCATCCCGGGATGCCTCTGGTGAGATACTGCTCTGGTGTAAAAGCCCTCCCCTCTCCTGACCAGGGTTTGGGGTCTCTGCCCACTCCAGACTTACTCCTTGGAGTTTCCTGAATAGGTTTAGGGACTTTCAGCCAGTGGGGTTTGAGCATCCCCCTCAGGGAGGACTCACCGAATGAGGGGTCATGGCACTGCCAGGGACCATGGGGCGTTGGACGGTCACTGTCATGGGAGTGCAGGAGTTGAAGGAGCCCACAGATGTGTTTGTGCTACCTGTCCACACTCCAGGGCATCATCAGGAGGAAAACACACATTGCAGCTGATGGGTGGTGGAGTTCAGTGCGAAATTATCCACTGGCAAGGTCCCATGTTGACAGAAGTCCCGGTGACTGCTCTCACCCCAGATAAGGACCTGAGCTTGACACTACGTGGTGGGGATCGATATTGTCCTCTCCAGCTCTTCGTTGGGGTCTTTTGCATCATGGAAGCGATGTGCAAAGGGCTGCAGCCTTTGGAGGTCTGAACCACGAGTGGCTGAAACCAGAAAGACTGTGAGGGGAGAAAGCAGGAGGTTACAGAGAAACCAGTAGAAACTTGAACCTTACGATGCCAAAGTGCCGAACTGTAAGGCCGGTGCAAAGGGGTGCGCAGTGGGAGTGCCGAGGGAGTGGAGGGGGGGCCTGGCCGTGCCTCCTGTTCTGCACCGCAGGGGTGATGCCTGCCCGGAGCTCGGGGGCGTGCGGGCGCAGACCCCGCTGCCCAGGCAGCGATGGACAGAAAGAGGTGGTGGAAAAGTGCATTAAAAACTAGAAACCGGAGTCTGCATAGGGGGTGGGGGAGGCAGGTGGAGAAACCCAAGTCCATGCAGAGGTTAAAGAGGAAGACACCTCCTCCAGAGTCCCAAGGAAGTGCTGGAGTTTAATAATTTCTAGGCCCACATCAGCAGTGCTTACTCACTGGAGTTGTCTTTACTCCTGGGGATCACTCCAGTGACTATAATGAGATGAAGCCTTTGAAGGGAGTGAGGTTCCGCAGGGTCAGCAAGTCCTGATTTGAATTTCTCCTGCTGATGCAGGTTGTCCTTTGCGTTCAGGGATCCCTTCCCGGTGCTGCAGAGTGGGATGAGCTGTTTGTCCCGTGGGTTCGTTAGCTCCTTGAAAGAGGTGGCTTTTCCTCACCACATGGGCACTGAAATCATCCTTTTAGAGCTTGATCCGGGCTTTGCTGGTTACCTTGCAGCGATGGCTTCATCTGCGCTATACCCAACCCAGTCTATGGCTTGGTGGAGGTTTTAATTTTTTTTTCAATTTAATTGGAAGCTTTTTTTCCTGAGTCCATGGATATAATTTCCCACAACACCAGGGCTTTATTTTTTTGTTTCACTCTTTGTGTTTACTTTTTGTGTGCCTTACGTGGGGCATTCTGAATGTGCTGAAGTGGCAACAGCCTCCGGCCGCGCTGGTGGTGTGACACCAGCAGTGACGGCGTCACCCGCGGGTGGTGGTGGGTGTCTGAAGGAGGAGTTTGACTCCCACAGGGTGTGAGGCTAAAACCCTCGAGTGTTCCCAAGAGCCACCCTCCATCCATGGGGTTTTTGGTGCTGAGCCAGTCATCCCGGACATTAATAAGTGTAGCTCAGCTGGCACAGGATTTGTCTTTGAGGGAAAGAGAGAGTATTTTGACATTCCTCATGAAATTCTAGGGGAAAAAGAATAAATGTCGGTCAGTTCAGATCTCAGCTATGGCAACATTAAAATGGTGTAGTCTGGGCTTCTGAGGAATCTCTGCATGTCTAAACTCATGAAAATGAAATGAAAAGCCATTTCAGCACCCAAACTGAGCTGTTCTGCCGTTTGAGGGTGATGCCTGAGGCAGGATGGTGTTTCTGGGGAGGGAAGGACCAACCTCTGCCCAGGCGGGTGATGGAGCCTGTGGGCTGAGGTCCTCCTGGGACAAATTCCTTCAGCTCCACGGGCCAGTGGAGCATCCCATGCTCTTTGCTGTCCACGTGCTTCCCCGCTTCCCCATGACACCCCAAGCTGTGAGAGTGCTGAACCCCCCTGAGGCTGCCTGCACCCCTGCGCTCTGGGGTACCGGTGCCGAGGAACAGCCCCTTCGGGGTCTGGAGGGATGGGCTGGTTCCGCCCCAGCCCTCGGCGATGCTCACCCGGGGGGGTTTTACGTGTTCACAGCTCAACGCAGGAAAACCCCCCACCAGCGCGGCTGCCCTCTCCGAGCGAGCGGGTTACCGCCTGTCTTGTGCGCACGTCAAGCGTGTTTGTCACTTTTCTCCTAATGCAGTCCCCGGGGCCCCTATTTTCTAGAGAGATCTCCTCCAGCTCTGGGGTGAAGCCCTGCCGGTTTGCCACCAGCGTCGGTGGAGCGGGGATTTTCCCAGAGCTATGTTAATGAAAAGCCCAGACTTCCACCACTCCTTACAGCCCTGCTGTAGCTCCAGCTGTTCTCATCAGGAGCTGTCGAGTGCTGGATGCTTTTCAAGGAATAACCTCTTCATATAGGTTTAGCTAAAAACCAGTTTAGGGGTAGATGTCTTGTCAGATCGTCCTGACGGTGCCAGTAATGGGGGCTGGCCAGGATTCTTTTCCAGGAATGCATTTTCCAAAGAAAAAGCAGTTTTGTGGAAAAGCGGGACTTGTCAATTTTGATGGATGTTTGTTATAAATGCTAATATAAAATAAAATAGAAAGGTCATGAGCAAGATGAATCATTCTGGTTTTATCGAGAAATCGGTAGAATCCAGAGAGGAGGAAACATGGAGGTGCAGTTACAGTGTGTGTGTGCAGCTGTGTCCATACAGAGCATGTATGTACACACCTCTCATGTGTCTGTCACTACAGATATATAGGCAGAGGGAGGTGATGGAAGTTTTGCCTTAGGTTGGATGTATTGCATTATTCACAGACTTTCACAATCAGCTTTCCAAGTTGTAAATGATGGTAGCGATCTCTGAGACAACTGAAGAGCAAAACCAAGATGAGAAAAGGTTGTTGTTCGGGTTTCTGTTGGAATACTGGGTTATTTTTGTGACTTTCCTTCGAACGACGCCCTCGAGCAAGGTGTTTCTGTGAGAGGAGGGCTGCACAATTTGCGTGCCAAGGTGTGACGCTGGATTTTTCCCCTTTTTCTCCCTGTGTATAGATCCGCATCACTCAGGTCTGTCAGAATATATCATGCTGTTAAAATAAAGGTTTCAATTTCAAATATGTGAGGGGAGCTCTGGGGAGCTGCAGCCGGCTCAGCCCGCATTTACCCTGGAAGAGAGAGATTTGGCCAGTTGCACACGGTGCTTGGAAAGACACCGGGGCTATTCCCACATGAAAGATCCAATGCCAAAGCATTAAGTGATTTGGCACCTCCGTGGTGGCAGGAACTCTCCGGGTATCTCATATTTCCATGCCAGGCTTCCTCTGTGCTCCCTGGAAGCGGTAAGGGCTTTCCCACCGCCTCGTCCCGTGGTCGCTCTGCATGACGGGGTCTCTGTCCCACCTCCCGGCTCTGCTCTTCTTCCTGGGGGAGCAGCAAACGGGGCTTTCCTGCGTGTAACAGCAGGTTAGCTGCCTTCCCCGTGGCTGCACAAAATGCAGCACTAGTGCCGGGATTATCGTGTAGGACTGAAAGCCGCTTCGGGCGTAGTTGGTGCAAGATTTGATTCGAGCTTACTGGGGCTTTAAGCTCAGAATTATTTTCTTGGCTGAAATGACAAACTCCCGAAATCCTGAATGATAGTGGAAAACCACTTTTTCTGTTGGTGCTTTGGGAAGAGCCAGGGTTAATATTTTAAGCTGTAATTGCTGTTGTTGCCAATTGGGAAGTTCCTGGTAAGCAGACAGCGCAAAATCAGTGAGATGCAGAAAATGAAGGTGTCTGAGACTGGAGGTTTTCTCCAGGTCAGTTTTTGTCTGCCATGGCCTTTGTGTGTACTCGTTACACCGAGGGTTACGTATTGCTGCAGGTGGTTGCTCAGTGTTGACCAAATCCTGCCAATTTTGGCTGGTCCTAGTCTTTGCAGAATAGCCCCATTGTTTCCAAAGCAATCCCATTACTGAACCAACCCGGGAAGGAAACACAAGATGGGCTGTGGGATTATTTGCACCATTATTTGTGTAGTTGAGAACTGTCAGTGTGAGGTTAATGGTTGGTCTAGGTGATCCTCAAGGTCTTTTCCAACCAAGATGATCCTGTGCTGGAGCACAAAAACTGGGGCAGGGCTTGTTCTGGCGTGGAGCTGCAGGTGGCAGTGGGGGAAGATGCGTTTTGCCACCAGCCACCGAGGAGGGGCAGCCTGTGCGTGCCCAGCGTGGTCTGGGGTCATGGGCATCCAGCAGCCAGGCAGGGCAGCAGCAGCCATCAGGAGCAGTTGGCAGGAGTGTGACGTCCAGATGTGCTGCACGGACAGACAAATCCCTCTTTTCATTCTTTTTTTTCACTTGAGCAGACTTTGCCAATGGAAAGAGATGACGAGTTGCCGCTTGTTTGCTCACTTCATATTCATCTAGGCTTTTTTTCCTGCCTGTATCCTGGGATAGTTGCCCCAGGTGGTTTGAGGTTTGTTTCCCTACACTCCAGCTCCCCTGTCGTGACAGGACCCCGCTGCTGACGCACCCCACTGATAACTCTGGAGCGACTTTGCATAAGCTTGGAGTCAGTTTCAGAGCCAGGGCCTTTTCTTTTCTTCACAGACCTCCTCTGTGGAGACTGGTGTGTAGATGGAGGCACCTGCACAGCTGCTTCCTCGTTTTCATGTCTCCTCACTTCTAGGGCAGTGACCATCCATGTAACGATGCCCCTGACTTCAGAGATGGGAAGAGCAGTCGAAGTACTTGGACTTCTGAGAGCAACCAATGTCTTTTCTTCTGGCAGATGCCTAGAAAACTTAAGTGTGGTGTTTCCTTGTGTTTCATCTCCTCTGAGAATCTGCTGAGGGGTATTTGTAGTCAAAATATACCTATGATAATTACTTTAGGGTCATGGCTCTGGCAGGAAACTGATTGTCCTTTGTTGCTGCAGTTCCACGTTACAGGTGGAAGTCAGAGTCCAAGGATCTTTAGCTGAGGTGTCTCACATTGAAAGGAAATCCAGTTAAAATCTCCTACCCAACTGGGCACTGATCTGGCTGATTTGTAGTGTGGCAAAAGAGACGTCTACAGCAGAGGTCGGGGTGTTGTAAATCTGTCAGGGAATAACATCAACGAAACACGATGGTTTTCTGGCCACAAAGATGCTCCATTTTCATAACATGGCTTCCCTGTAGCCACATATCGGGGTGCTGAAGCAGTGAAATGTCTGAAGACTCCGTCTGCTGCTCTCTTGAATTTCTTTGATTGCAGGCTGGGTAAGGATGTGTGGCTGTTGCCAGCACTTACTTTGTTCAGAAACTTTCTGCAGCCCTGTTGTTGTGGTACTCCAACACCTTGCAAGCAGGCATAGAGCTGGAGGAAAGATATCCCTTGTAGGACCTCAGAGGTGGTGATGAGCAGAGCAGGCCACCTGCTGTAGAGATGCTGTTTTTGTGGGAACGATGGCATCATGGGGGGAAGGTGCTTCTTTCCGATGCTTTACACAAGTCACATCAACTTTTAGTCAAAAAAGTGAAGAAAGCCACCTTCCAGAGATGTCTGGAAGAACAACTTTGGTTGGATGGTGGCCATCTCACGTGGCAGAGCTTGGTTTCTCCTCATTGCAGCAGCAACTGGTGGGGCTCTGGGTTTGGCCTGGTAGGCTCTTGCGTTGCCCTGGGGAGCAGGACCTGGTTCTGCCTCCACACCACCACTTCTGGTGGTACATCACCTCGTCACCTGCGTTGGTGCTTCATGAGAGAGAGAAGATGCAGCCCAGAGGGAGGAGCTGTGAGATGGTGGTGCACAAGCACGCACGTCGAAGGCTTCGTGGTCGCTGAGCATTTCAAATGAAGACATCAGAACGTCTTACATTGACTAAACACTCTCCAGCCTCCCCACCCTGCAATTCTGAGCAATTACTGTTGGACTTTGTGGTCAAGGTATTCCTTCTGGTTTCGCTTTCCTTGCAATATAATTTTCTGCAGCTGCTGTCTCTGGGCCATTTGCATGTCAGATTGTTCTTTGGAAGGTCTCATAATGAGCAGTTGTCACAGGGCCTGGCAGGCTTCAGCTGCCTGAGCACCCTGAATACGGTTCATTGGAGTTGGACAGATTTTGTGGTGGAGGCTTGTGAAAAATTCAGGTCCTTCAGATGTGGCACTGATCTCTTGACGGTCTGATGTAAGGGCTCAATGTGCGTGCCTGATCGCAGGCAGCTGGTGCAGTATCTTGTGTGTTAACTGGAAACCCTTTGGCAATGCCCACTGGTTTGGGGTCGGAGCCTTGCAGAGTGGGGGTGGGTGTGTTCCTGCTCCCTGTGCTCGGCCCGTGCTTGGCGGGGGGCGAAGGGAAGCCCCCAGACCAACCACAACTCGTCTCCCTGGCTCAGAGACCGTGTTCGCTAGCTCCTGCGGTTGGAGAGAGCTCAGGAGCCTCCTGCCGTGCCAACGGGGCTCCTCTGCATTTCCTCCCGTCCGCCTGTAATGGATTTTACACCTGAGTGGTTATTTTTGGTGGTACAATTCCTACCTGTCCCAGATGGGACATTTTGTCTCTTGTTACAATTCACAGAGCTAGACGGGGCTGCTGGTTTCATGCTGTGCAGCATCGACACATGATGCCCTTGTAAACATTACTGTCAGCAGTGGCAATTCCATCTCTATTGTCCCAATAAGATTTCATGCTTGACAGTGCCTGACTTTTTTTTCTGAAAGTCGACTAATAAGAAATAGTCATGTAGCGGGTTTTTCCTTCTCTGATTCCTCAGTTTTCCAGTTGCTTCCCTGAGAACTGGCACCCAGCTGTCTCTCCTCGTTCTTGCCCAGGTTTCCTCCCAGGCAGGAGGATGCAGGAGGTGGCATTTCTGGAAGAGTGAGGTTTTGTGACACAGCAGAGCCTGTCTTCTCCTACCTGGCCCCTGTTAGGGGTTCAAAGAACAGTCCTCACCCGCCATGGCCTTGGCTGGAAATGGGGAGAGTGACCAAGGCCTGGTGTGGGCCACTCCCGGGATGGGAGGAACATAATTATAGATGCATCTGAATCCAAGGAAGGTTTTTTTGGAACTGTTTACATGTGTGGCTTTGAGTTTTGAATTTGTGCAACTCTTCAGGTATACCCATTCTCCCTCTCCCTCCATGCGGGACCCAACCCATGTGCAGAGAAGGTTTGATCGCCACAGCGCCTTAGTGGGCCCGTTTGCTTTGAAAAGGGAGGTCAGGGTGAGGGGGTGCTGAGAAATCTGTCCGTGGTTCCCCAGGAAGTTAGTGTCTGGTGAAATCAGCGTAAACCTTTGGGACCTCTTGGTCTTCTTCCCATTTGCCAGGTTACCCTTCCAGAGCCCTGTCACAGCTGAGGTAAGTTCCCGCGTACGCTCCTTCTTAGGATGCCGTGGATGAAAACGGAGCCATTGAACCGGTGACTTGACTCCAGAGTATGAAACTGTTGCTACTTCACCACTCTGCCGGTGAAAAATTTATTTTGAGGTGTGGTATCCATACATGTGTCCCCGGGCCACTGCTGGGGCGGGAGACGACCCCAGCTGATGGTGGCCACCAAGGACAAGTTCTTGCCAAGCTTCCTGAGATGCTCACCTCATCCATCCACCCCCCTCTTCTGTGGTGTTTCCTCCAGCGAAGTGGGGGCTGTGGGTGCTGTGGGAGTTGCTGGTGGCACTGTTGGGCAGAGGAAGCTGGGCACAGCCAGCGGGGCTGCCCTCCACACGTCAGCGAGCAGAGTGAGATGTTGGGCTGCGGTGGAGGTGGTGATCGCCGGCCGAACCTGTCTCACCCCGCTGGAGCTGCCAGCGCTGTCCTCACTTCTGGGGAGACACAAATCTTCCCGTGCAAGCTGCGAGCCTTGCACCGCCAGCCACGGCACCGCGCCTGCTGTGCACCCGTTTGTCACCTTGGAGATGAAAACGAGCCCAAATCGTTAATCTCTGTTCTGTCCTGTGGCTCGCCCAGCCGGGAGGCTTTCCTCACCTCTGATATTTAAAAAAAAGTAATGGTGCTGCTTGAATTTGCTTCCTGATGCCCATGCTGAGTTTGTAAGCCGGTCACATCTAACCAGTTACCACAAAATTGATTCTGGAGCCTTCTGTTTAGAAACCTGCAAGGTACATCCCAGGCAATCATGCTATCTCCGTCAGGCACTGAATGAACCAGTCAATAATCACCATTGCAAAGGGTGCAGAGGTCTTTCCTATTACCCTTGATATTTTTTTATGAGCATCTCTGCATAGGGAATAGCTGCATGGATGGACAGATGGAGTATAGATGGTCACTCTGCACGTGTATACATGTAGTACGTCAGTGTACACAAGCACAGAGATAGTTCTAGGTACGTACACACACGCTGGTGTGCTCCCCGTAGCTTGTTTTCTTGCTTTCTGAATAAGTCATTCAAATACCTGGGCCCAGATTTTTAAACCAGCCTTGGCTAAACCCATACAGCTTCTGTCCAGAGCCTTGTTGTGGAGATAATTACAACCACCATGGCAATCGCCCTGGTAGCTGGCAAGCCCAGAATAAACACACCTGCTTTTTTCTAAGGTGCCAAAGAATTTTTGGATGCGTTACAATTTATAACGGGTGGGACTTTACTGATAGGAGATCTTTGCTACATTACGATGTGTTCAGTTAGAGCGTCCTCACTTCACCAGAGGGGAAACTGAGGCACCAGCCACTGGAAAAGTCTTGCTATGGGCTGCCGGCAAGGCTGTGCAAGAGCCAAGGCTTGGAGCTAGGTTTGTGAAGACCCGGTTCAGAGCCGCCCTCGTGGGCCATGCCGGCTCATCTCTGGGTGTCCCAGGGAGCCCCTCCTGCCCTTGGAGGACCTGTTGTCTGAGGAAGCCACATCTGGATCTATCAGGAATCCTTTCTGACACCCACCCCAACAAAAGAGAAGCAGTGGCCTGACAGGCAGAGCGATGACTCTTTTCGGGTTGATGTGATCCGTTGGTGGGTGTCGTGCTTAACTGGAGGAACGTGCGTGCGTGGGGATGTATTTGCCATCACATTGTACCGCTGTGTGCCCCCTGCTCCAGGTGTAGACTGAGCGTGTGTGCACAACACAGGGGAGTGATGGGGATACGTGCGCAAGAGCTCCCTCCACGTCCGGAGAGGTTGCGACTGATTTTATTGGGCTGTTTTCACGGGCTTGTGCTCTCCCCTGCTTCTCCCGGGGTGGTCCCACATGTCAAAGGCAGCGTGGGCAGATGAGGGGCTTCACCTCTTCATCACAGGTTAGCACCCACCTCTTCGTTCTGGTGTGGCCGCTGGCACATCCTGGTCATCCTCCAGGTGCCACGAGTGATCAGCGGGGTAAGTGGAGATCTCTGTCAGCAGCTGATGGGCAGAGGAGACGGCCACTGTGATGGGGAGTGGGATGGGCACGCTGTGTGAGAACCGAAACCCGGCTGTCTGGTGGGTTCTGGCAGCTATTAAATCATAAATGGCAATACCAGGTACAATTGCATTGAGATAGCAGAGGTCCTGAGGAGTCCTGATGGGCTGCCGATAGTCGGTTGAAACAAATTGCCCAGTGCTGTGATACCTCAGCTCCCAATAACAGAGGGCAAATGGCCTTCCAGGGGGAGATATAGATTTTCCTTTGAGATATGGAAAGGGAAATAAATTAAATTATGTTCGAACATAGGGTTCTCTCTCTCTCTCTCTCTGTCTTTAAGAAAAAGAAGGGGAGAGAGAAAGAAGAAAGGGAAATGGGGGGAAAGAGAAAGAGACAGAAAATAAGCTTCAGCAGGCATTTGCAATTTAATTGATATTTGGCGGCAGGAAGCCAATCAGTATAAGTAAATTGACGTTATAAGAAAAAAATAATCGCCTAATGGGATGCTTTCCCCCACGGTTGCGGCAGGCCAAATAAATACGGCATCGCGTGTGGAAGCAGCGTGGCGGCCGTTCCCGGGCACAGCCTGCTGCCGCCGCGCTGGCGGGGCTCGGCGCGGGCTGCGGATCATTTTTATGGCATCTGTCTCCGCTCCCCGAGAGCAGGCAATGAGGGGTTGCGCATTGATTGCCGCTCCAGCCAACAGCGGCTGAGGGAGAGACCGTAATTAATGGCTTTATTTGCCGGAGCACCGCTGAGAACAATCGAGTGTGTTATGGTAACGACTGGTGCCCGCGGTCCAGAGGCATGGGGAGGCGTCGGAGCCCGGCGGGCAGCCCCCAGGCACGGGGCGTCTTCCCAAGGGTGTTAGCTTCGCACGTTGCAAGTTTTCTTTCTTTCCTGTTCTTTTTCTAAAAAAAAAAAGGTCACTTTCAGAGGTTTCCCCTGGAAGCAGAGTGGTGGAAGCCAGCCATTTCTGTGAACTCTGCACGGTGTCGTCTTGTCGGCACGAGCTTTAGCTGGGTCAGCAGAGCACACCTTGTGAGGAACCCGTGGCTACGTGTAAATGTCTATGTACATGCACGTGCACGTGTGTAATGAAAAAAAAGTTTAGGCAGTGTGCATGCTGAGTGTGCTTCCTTTCTCCCTAAAGGGAATAAAGTCAGGAAGACAGTTGGGGAAGTAAAACCATGAAAAGTTATAATGAGCCCCTCCTAGAGATTCTGTAAATCTTTCTAAGGGGAAAAGTGCTCGTCTTTTACTTAACTATTTGTACAAAGTACAAAGTTGGAGTTATTTCCAGTTTTTGATTAATCAGAACTAATTTGTCTTTAAAAGCCTGCCAACACCCTCTAAATATTTCTACATTTTCTTTTGCAAAGCATTTTAGACAAAAGCTACAATGGAGAATAACCATGCCTTGCACAAGTTGTAGAAAATAATTTGAAGAGTTTGCTCACACCTAAAGCACTGATATTTTTTAAATACATGTTCCCTTGCCCTGGTTGTGCAGAGCAGCAGCCCAGTCTCTTGGAGCAGGAACATTTGCACTGGCGATGAGGAGAACGCCTCGGAAAGCCTCCTAACACTCCATGCAACGCGCTGCACCGTGAGCATGGACAACAATGCAGTAAACTGCATGACACACAGGAGCGGGACCCGCCTGGGCCAGAGGATGCTCCTGAAACAGGAGCACATGGCCAGCAAGGAGGGGCTTGGTCAGACGTGAGGAGTGAGGCTTGCTTACTTTTTAATACTTCTGCGTGTATAAAGATAGATACATAAAGGTGGATGATAGGATGTGAGGAAATGGCCTCAAGTTGCACCAGGGGAGGTTTAGATCGGATATTAGGAAAAATATCTTCATGGAAAGGGTTATTAAGCATTGGAACAGGCTGCCCGGGGGACTGATGAAGTCACCAGCCCTGGGGGTGTTTAAAAGACGTGTAGACGTGGCGCTTAGGGACAGAGTTTGGTGGTGGAGTTGACAGTGTGGGGTTAATGGTTGGAGTAAATGATCTTAAGGGTTTTTTCCAACCTCAATGATTCTGTGGTTCTGTATAAGTTGATTACTTTATATTTAAACACTAAAATGATTTTGAACTGATGAAACACATGATTTTGAAGCTAAAATAACTTTCATCTGAAAGTCTCAGGATGGCCTCTCTCAACACATTCAGGATTTTCCCCAGCTGGGCTTTGCGTCATGCAGTTCTTTAGAAACAATCCCCGCTGGCGAGCAAGATTCAGTTTCAGTCAATCAGTGTTTTCCTACAGAAGAAAAACTCTGAAAAATTCCCCTGCTGCTGCAGGTTTGCAGAGCAGTCAGAATCACATCACCCTGCACCGAGCACACCCAGAGAGGCCAGACCTGCGTCTGACACGCTCTCAGACCACCATGGCTGATTCATTGAAAATATTGTTTGCCAACAGCTGGCTGTTGGGAACAGAGGGAACATTTAGGTACAGCAGTCTTCAAAAATAATTTGTCCAGCTCTAGCCACGTATATTTATATTTTTATTCTTTTTTTTTTTTTTTTAAAATTATTTTTCCTGGGGGAGTTATCCCATTAGCTGGGAGGGGAATAAGAGAGCTTAGGAAAGCTGGCGCGGGCGTGAGCGAGAGGCCAGTCTCAGCTGGTGGAGTGTTGGGGCTGTTCCCGGCGTGTTTGTCCCAAGTGAAGCTGCAGGAACAGGCTCACCCACTTGAGAGATCGTTGCCAGAATTCCTGTGATACAGCCCCAAAAGTGACCTGCTCAGCCTCCCTCTGAATGAGAGCAGGTTTTGAAATAACAGAAACACATGCAGTGAGATTCTCCCACACTTGATAAGGGCATCCGTGTGATAAGCACAGTGCCAGGGGACTTGTACTCTAGATTGCTGAATTTACTGCAGGATAAATAATTAATGTTTAGATGACATTAATTGATTACCATAATTTGCAAAGAGCTACACTGTTTTTCCTTAAAAGTGAAATGTTGGCTGATTAATTTTGTCCCGTGTCCAGTGCATCAGAACACTTAAGGTAGAACCATAAAATACATATGCAGGGAGATGTAATTTTTCTTGGGTCACCCACTGCCTTTTTCATAGAACCGTAGAATCCCAGGTTCAAAGGGACCTCAGAGATCAGCTGGTCCCACCTTTCTTGGCAAAAGCACAGTCTAGACAAGCCCAGGACCTCGTCCATCTGAATCTTAAAACTATCCAATGTTGGGGAATCCACCACTTCTCTGGGGAGAGTATTCCAGTGGCTGATTGTTCTCATGGTGAAAAATTTTCCTCCTGTGTCCAATCAGAATCTCCCCAGGAGTAACTTGCACCCATTATCCCTTGTCTTTTCCATGTGGCTCCTTAGTCTCCATCTTCTTTGTAGTCATCCTTTAAATACTGGAACATGGTGACAAGGTCTCCCCTCAGCCTTCTCTTCTCAGGGCTGAACAAACCCAGTTCTCTTGGCCTTTCTTCACGTGGCTGCCCAGTCCCCTGATCATCCTTGTGGTCCTTCTCTGGGCCCTCTCCAGCCTGGCCACAGCTTTTTTGAGTAGCGGGGAGAAAAACTGAACACAGTGTTCCAGGTGTGGCCTGTCAAGTGCTCAGTAGAGTGGGATAACAACTTCTTTACTTGTGCTGGGGATGCCCTTGTTGATATAACCCAGCACCCCATTGGCTGGTCACTCCTGTTGAGCTTGTTGTCTACCCCAGGTCCTTTCCCCAGAGCTCCTCCCCAGCCAGGTCGATCCCAGTCTGTGCTGCACTCCTGAATGATGTTTTCCCAGGTGCAAGACCCTACACTTGTCCTTGTTGGACTTCATAAGGTCCTTGTTAACCACCTTTTCCAGCCTGTCCAGGTCGTCCTGCAGGGTGGCTCACCCTCCCGTAGTGTCCACTTCCCCACTCAGTTTGGTATTGCCAGCAAACTTCACCAGGGTGCAGCTGATCCCATCATCCTTTTACGGAGATATTAAACAGCATTGGGCTCAATATCGATCCTGGGGGATCCCACTTGTGACAGGTTGCCAGTTTGAGAAGGAGCCATTTTCCCCCACCCTCTGGGTGCATCTGGACAGCGAGTTCTACCCCCACCGCACGGACACTTGTCTGGGCCATAATGCACTGGTTTCTGGAGGAGGAGGCAGCTGTGGGGAGCTGTGTTGAAAGCCTTGGAGAAATCCAGGTAGGCAATGTCCACCACTTGCTCCACATCAGCTGAGCAGGTCACTTTGTTGTAGAAGGTGATCGGGTTTGTCAGGGATGATTTGCCCTTGGTGAATCTGTGATGGCTTTTACCCATCATGTGCTTCATTTGACTTGGGATCGCCCTCAGGAGTCATTCCATAACTTTCCCAGGGACTGAAATAAGATTGATGGGCCCATAATTTCCTGGATCCTCCTTTAAGCCCTTCTTGTGGATGGGTGTGATGTTAGTCTTCTTCCAATCTTCTTCCAGTCTTCCTCCAATCTTCTTCCATGACTTCTCAAAGATTATGGAGAGCAGCTGGCCAACTTGCTGAGGCAGGCTTTAGACTGAAGGACTTGGTGGCAGGGTGCAAAGTGGCAACACTCACACAATCGCAACAGTCTAGGGAATAAACCAGGCCAACCAGAGTAGTGACAAATGTTCCATAGCTACCTCCCCAGAAGAGAACCAGAAGGACAACAGCCTCAAGTGTATGTACACCTATGTGTGCTTTTTGATGTCTTCTGTGGTTTTGAAAAAGCCGAGAGTGCAGAAGCATGAATGCACTTAGAAACCTAAAATAGTGATAATGAAAAAAACCATGATGTTTAACTGTCTTTGCAGTTAAAACACCCAACGTGACAACTTTCCATGCCTTTGCACATGCTGCAAGCACCTTTTCCCCACCCCAACCTGCCTCTGGCCATGCCCCTGTGCTGGATGGGGACCCCCGGGGATGGAGCTGGGCACACAAGGAGGGTGAGAGCGTGTCCCTGGGTCTGCTGGGGACTCTAACAGGGTCTCATGCCACAGCAACCTGCAAAAGACTGGCAAGGTTGCCACAAAAGGGTCTCCCCTTGCCTGCCTGAGGCTGCAGGCTGCTCCCCTTGTGCCTTGTCCTTCGCCTCCTCTTCCTCCATCTCCTCAGTGTGAAATTAGGTGGCGGTCAGAAATGGTAGTGGCTCAGTTTCCCACTTGAGACCTGGCATGGCGCTGTGGGAGCACAGGAGGGTGCTGAGGGCTGCCAAAGTTGGTACGTTGCAGCCTCCACCCTGTTCACACCAGGGCTGAGACCTGTGGGTGCTGGTGCACAAGACCTCGCTCCATGTGCCCTGTTCACTCACAGCACCCCCCGAGTGGCACATGTGGGAGAGTGGGGGTGGCAGCAGCAGCCCTGTGCCCTGCCTTCGGGAGGAGGGGGCTGGGGGATGCCAGGGCTTCCCTGTTGGACTGTCCCATTGTCCCATCGGTGCTGTCCCCTGGGTACAGGTGGGAAACGTTCCCCAGTCGTGGGAGCTTCTGGACCATGCTGCGGGCGGCCAACTGTGCCATGTGTGCTGCGGTGGCCTGGGGGAACCGCTCACGGGCGCGGGTTGGGTGTTGTCTCGCCACCCACCCATGCTCCCGTCTCTGGTGGTCGGCAGTAGTTGACTTCAGTGGGATCCAGAAACCACCTCAGCATCTCCTCCAGGTTTGATGGACCTTCTCCATCGTCCACCCCCTCTCGGAAGAGGGCAGAGCGTGGGGAAGCACCGTGCTCTGCTCCTGTTGCCACATCGGGTGGATGGATGCGGTAACGGCGCCGCGCCCGGCAGCGCCCGCGTCCTGGCCTCTGTGCCGGGTGCTGCTCAAGCATGAAACGGTGCCGAGGACACGGCCATGGGGACGCCTGTGGCCCATGGGCGGTGTGGGAGAGCGTGCCCGTGGCCAGGCAGGCAGAAAGTGCAGCTGAAGGAAGTCAGATGCAGATGCAGCTCTTGGGTGTAAGAAGTAAACAGAAATTTCTGAGGCGTAAAAACCCACATTATACAGCTGTGGAGGATCTTTAAAAGTTAATTTCTCCTGACTAATGCATGTGGATAAAATATATAAAAATACCGTTAAACTTGCACTTTGTGTAACTTGTAAAAACCTGTAGGTGCCTATTACGTTATATTTTATAGCGGTGTTTTATTCTGATGTTTTGCACTATGCCCATAAGCAATTATGCTGAATCCAGGTGAGACATTTCTTTGCTTCGCTGCAAGCGTGCACATTTGCAGGCTTGAGGCCACAATTCTTTATTTTGTAAATTGAGGCTGTATTTAATTTATGCACAAGAAAATTCTGCAGGTATTAACAGCTTGTTGTGAGTGCTGTTGGTGGATGATCGGACAGTGCGGGTGGACGCCTTCTGCTCGCCGGGCGGCGCACAGCATCCCTCTGCAGCTCACAGCCACGCTGCTGGTGGAGCAAGCTGCATCCTCCGGGGTCTTCCTCTCTCCTTTGCTGCAGTAAATCCGGCCTCGTCCCAGGCTGGTGGTACGGTTTGAATGTTTTGCCGGGGATTTGCAGTTTAGAAGAAGCAGCATGGCTGCTGGGGAGTCCTCTGTGTTTCTTCGGCGTCTTAGGAAGGCTTTCCTCCCCGGGAGGGCAGGCCTGGGGTTTGCCTGCTGGGACGCAGCAGTGCTCTGGGTGTTTCTAAGCTTGGCTTATCAAGTGGGTGGGACATGGGTGAGCCCTTCACTGCTTTTGTTTTCTCTGGGTAGGTTTCCCAGATTGCGCTTTGCGAAGAATTCAGGGTGCTAAGTGGGAATTTTGCTTTGCTGCTTTAGGTTTGCATAGAAAGATCAGCTCTGACTGAAGCTTGGTGGTCTCTGTCAGGTCCGCGCAGGCTGTTGCTGTTGTGGGGTGTGCAACAGCCGCTCGCGGTGTGAAAACTTCCCGCTGGCTCCCATGGGTCCACGTTCTGCTCTGGTGTCCGCCGTGTTTCACTCCAGCGGGATAACAAATGCCCCGGAGTTACTGTACTGAGTTCAGACCCCGTTGGGCTGTGTTTGCGTGTTCTACCACCCCGTCAGCTTTTCGGAGGTGTAACTCCTCTCCCAGTCGGTCATAACCAGAGGCAAGTTTGGCGTTTCCAAAGCTACGCAGAGCACAATTCCATCTACAGCCTGCTTTAGTCTGTGTCACTCAAGTGTATCTAGAAATGATTTTTTGAAAGAAATGATGAAAGGATGTGTTACAGCATGGTTTGGAAGTAGGTATAAACTATGTTAAAATTGCTTCAATGAGCTTTTAACAGCCATTTAAAAACACACTTTCAGCTGGGAATGCATGACATAAAGTGCACGTCTCCACAGCTTGCTGCTGCACGCAGCTTATAGAAACGGATTAGGAAAAGAATCAGTTTCTTGCAATCATTTGTTAATAAACTTGTCATGGCTTATTTTATATGTATAGCTACTGCAGCTATATCTCCATTTAAATATTATAGAATTATAAGCACATTCCTACACTATGGCCAAGGAGTCCTGCTGCCACAGGGGCTTGTCCAGGCGCCTGCAGTCCCCGGAGGCCCCAGAAGCCGCGGGGGGATTACACCTGCCCACTGCCTGCGAGCCAGCCCGGGGCCTGCGCTCCGTCCTGCTCAGCCGCTTCCTTCGCACCTCTGTCCCTGCACTCCAAATTCCCCACTGACATCATTTTTTGCTGCTTTTTAAACATAAAACTGTGTTGTAAGCGCAGTTGCAACACCCACAGCCGCTCTGTCACTCCCTCGAGCCGCTGTCCTCAGATGAGCTCTGCCCCGTGGTGAGGCCATGGCCGTGACCGTGGCTCCTCGCGGGTGTTCCATGGAGGCTGGTGGCGTGCAGGGGTGGGGTGGTCTGGGCGACAAGCCGTGCTGCTCCGCAGAGTGATCCCAAGCCAGGCCAGGGTCAGTCTGCAGCTCACCGGGCAGCGGCACGGCGAGGCTTGCTCCGAGCCGGCGGGACGCCCAGCAGCCCAGCCCGCAGACGAAGCTCGCAGCGTGAACAAAGCCCATCCTGCTGACAGCCCGCAGCAGCGCACGAGTGGGGGTCCCACTCAGTGGCACCATTTGCACAAGCGTTTGTGCAGGCTGGCAGGTTCACCAGCGTTAAGGGTGCCGAGGTGCGAGGTCCCACCGTGCCTTTGCTGGCCGCTCCTGAGGGGAATGTGGGATGGGGGTGACTGCAGGGCTTTCCTACCACAAAGATATGTAATAAAATTTCTGTGTGACTGCTGTGGGATTAAAACCACAGGAGTGGGAGGAGATGAGGATCCCCTGTAATCTCACGGGAAGTCTGTTTTGTGAAGTAAAACCCTGGGGTTTTTTTGGCGATGCCCATAACCATCTTGGTGGTGCAGCTTGCAGCTCCGGAGCTGTGCCCTGGGTGTGCCACAACGCTGCGGGGCGGCAGCTCACGGGTGTGCAGGCAGGGCTCCAGCTCGTACATCTTGTGGGTATGCAGCGCGGCTCCGGCTCGTACATCAGGGAGGACCTCCCGCTGTCCCGGAAAGCAGAGACAAATGTTCTCACAGCGGAGGGGAGCTCCATCACTTCTCAGCAGAAGACCAGAGGTGGCTGGTTGATGATAAAAGTGCTAATCGCTGTGCTGCTGAGCATTTTAGGAAGAGCAGCCCTGACAGGCCACTGACGCAGCTCAGCCACTTCTGTCTTGCTTCTGACATTTCCCGGAGCTGGGGCAAAGGCAGTGCGGGGTGTACCGGCACCGGGCAGCGGCGTGCCAGACAGGTGCTGCCGGCAGCATCGCGCCGAGCCAGGAGGTGCAACCCGGTTTGCAAGACCATGCATGGGGTGAAGACACCCTGCCCAGAGCCGGGGACCCCCCTGTTGATGCTGGGGTGAGGACAGCAGGGACTGAGGTGGCTGTGGAGCCCGGATCGGCTCCGGCAGATCTGGGGGACTGTGCAGGAGCAAAGGGCAGGAACTGGGGGCAAGCGGGGTGTATCCAGGCTGGCCGTGTGTTTAAATGGGGGGTGGGGCACCGCCGATGAGCATGGTGACCCCCCGGCCAGCCCCTCTCCCATGCGGTCTGTGGATGCACTGGGCAGCCGGTTTGCAGCCTGTGCCCTATGCGGGGGATGGGGCATGGATTTGACAGAAAATGGGTATTTTCTCTGCTTGTCTGAGTGGGGGACAGTGTGGGGTGGGAGGTGGCGGGCGCTGGACAGGGGGCTCGGGCCATTTGGGCTCCTCATGTCCTCGCACCCATCCCGGCTGCAAAATCAGTGAAATAGCTGCAAAAACACAATGTGAAGGTGGGAGCATTTGGCAAAACCCCCCGAGTTTTTCCGAGACTGGGGGCAGGACAATGCGCTGCCTGTGTCTCTAGGAGGAGCAGAGCTGGCCCAAGTATATCTAGCAGGTCAAGCCTTGAAATGAAGAAGCAATAAGCCACTGAAATGGTACTATCACCGAAACATGATTGATCAATTGAATTCTATCAGAGACAGTGGGCAGTGAGATTAACTCAGGCCTGATGGGTTCAATGAGTTAAAGCATGATGTTCATTTCAGCTTCATTTCACCAGTCTTTGCTTGTGAAATTGGTCAATCAATAGAGGTTGAAGATCATATATATATATATTGGTGACCATCTTATAGGGAATATAATCTAGCGTAGTCAGCTCCTGACTCCGGCTGCCTTCAGTGGGTAATGGAGACAGAGCAGAGACTCTATCAGTGCCATCGAAATGGCCTGATATCTTCTCCAAATGAAAAGTATTTTTGGATCTCTGATGATTTATCTTTTTTTTCCCCTCTTTCTCACTTTGATCTACGGCAAAACCCATACCCATCTTTGTGAAATATAGTGATTTCTCTTGAAAATATTTGTGCAATGATCAGCTATATACACTTCAAAATATAAAGCTTCTTTTTAGCGATACTGCCCTTTGAAAAAGTAAATAACAGTGCGTAGAAAACTCGAAAAGTGTAAATGCAAAGATCTCTCACCGTGTATGCGGTGCTGAAATGAACGTTTCCTGGGAAGAGCATGAGGCTGCTGGCTGCCAGATGCACACAGTCCCAAGAAGGTGGCATGAAAATTCAGTTTACGTTTTAAACAAAGCCTTCCAAATGGTAATTAAACAAAGTCTTTATCTTCTCTGGACTAATTTACAGGCATGCTACAAGGAAACAAATCACCTTTTTGCCTCCTGGTAATATTTCATTTGCTTCATAATGTTTTAAATGTGGTGAATAACATCCTTCCTAATTAGCCTGCATTTCCCTATAAGGTGGAGTAATTAGGTATGATACCAAGTAATGAAGTTGGACAGTACAAATTAGAGACAGAAACCATGTCCTTTATGAATATGGGCTGTTCATGGTATTAGCTATTTATTTCCTTGATTAACCCTGTAAAACCACATTGTTTAAAAAAAGAAAGCGACCTGAAAACCTGAAACCAGAAGATTCTCTTTTTCTTCACAAGAGCACCGCACCAGACAGATGTACCATGGAGGTGTGCACTTCATGGTACATCGTGATTATTAATAACACTGGAAAGACTATTCCGGCTGAATTGGCGGGTGGCACCCATTTCTCAGACGCTGTCACCTGGCTGAGATCCTCGAGTGGAGCCGCGCTCGCTCAGGGCAGGGCAGGGTCTGCCCTGTGCGATTTCACAGTGACGCTCCATAGCGCCATAATTAAATTGTGCTGTTGTCCCTCTCTGAATACAAAGAGGCAAGGTGGAGTTGATCTTTTTCTTCATTTTGGAGTTTTTTACTGGTATTATTGTATTTTGCCTTTTTTTTAAATACTAAACTTTAGGGCTTTTAAACATGCTCTAGTGTTTTGTGAAGGTAGAGTCCAGGGTCATTTGCTCTCCTTATTTTGGCCCATAGTCTTAGTATAAATAAAATTCTATTTTGTCACGTGAGTTACGTGGTATTGCTAAACATCTGTTTTAGATGTATTTTGCAATTTCAGGTATTCCTCTGCTGTTTCAGAGAACATGTCATGGGCAAGAATTTAACTGTAAGGGTATGGTTAAAAAAAAATGAGATCACAATTAATCAAATTCTTTAAACTGATCTTGCCATTTGCTAAGGCTCTCAGAAAATAACTTGCTCTTAATTAACGAAGATGTAGTTTCTCTGGGTGATAGCCACATCATTCAGGCAGCCTTTTGTCAGCCAGGCTGTGCGTGGTACCTCTTCTCAGAGGTGTTCTGGGCCTGACTCCTCCTAGACCGCTCAGACTTTGGCTAGTCATGGGAAATCTTGGCTAGTGTGTAATATTATGTCCAAGTCAGGCCAGTTTCTTTAGGAGCGTGCCCAGCTTTTGTTGTGAAACCACGGGTCACTTCTCTGGGTGAGATACAAACAGGGAAGAAGGTGTCTGTGTGGTTCAGAGTGAGAAATTATTGCTTTTTCCCACACCTGGCAGGCTCCTGCTGGTGAATTTGGAGCCGGGGAGGTGTCACTGGGACCCTGCCCCGTGCAAAGCTGCGCCGGACAGGGCAGTTCCCCCCAGCAGACCCCACACCGTCTTGTCCTGTCTACGTAACCTGCTAGAGATAAGGGATGAAACGTTTGTCTGGGAAGAATGTCCTCTTTTGCGTTGAGGGGAGTATTGTATCTGTGCTCTTCATTAGCATTTCTGGAAAGATGCCATTGGGCTAGGAACTAATTGTTTTGCAGAGTAGGTAGGTACACACGTAGTGCTACTGTCAACAAAACATAACCCTCCTAGGTGGATGCATTGATTATATGAAAAATGTTTTTACCACTCCCTGGAGCCTATTTATAACCCAAACTGTTTCAAACCTGCCAACAGTATTTTAATTATCGAAGATATTCTAGTGTATTCAAACAATGCATAATGCTAATGGTAATTATCTCACATTTATATAATGTCTAACAGCCAAACGCATCCCAAAGACCTCCACGAACTTTCAGGTGTCATGTGCAGTGTGTAGAAAGTCCTTTACTTGTGCAGTGAAATCCAGCACTTACCTGCAATTAGTCCGAGTTTGGGAAACACAGTGCAAAAGAACCAGCAATCCCTTCGTTCACGGGGCGCGGAGAGAGAGCGATAAGGAGGGTGAGTGAGGTCTGGGTGGTTCCCAGGCTCCTCTCACAAAGGTGCTGGATGCTCCAGGCAGTGTCAGCCATCCCGGTGGCCTCGTCCCTGCCCAGGTCCCTCCCCAGCAGCAAACCCTGCGGGCGTTGCTCCTTCATCCCAGCACATCGCCGGGGCTGATCTCAGGTCCTCGGGACAAGCAGAGACGTGCGGATGGTGCGGGGGGTCTGGCTGCGCAGGTAACCAGACCTTGGGACCAACTCCCTCCAGAGCCCCACCACCATCTCCATGCCATTTCTCCCCTTGCCGTCTCGCCGGCGCCGTGCAGCAAGGCACATCATCCGCTGGCTCCTTCCCGGGTCTCTGGCACGGTGTTTGCCCGCGGATTTCCCTTGCAGGGGGAGATCTCCTCCTCTTCCTCCTATTTCTCCAGATGTGGATGGACACGGCCGAGCCACCCCTCCGGGCATTGTGCTCCTGGATCTGCGGTGGGAGGTGTCTGTGCCACCCTTCTCCTTCAACTGGCTCCTCTTCCTCAACGTATTCATCCCTAAAAATCCAGAGCTGCTCTCCGTAATAGAAGTGCTGCTGGTGAAACGTGGGTCAGCTGCTCCGTATTTAAATATGACGAGGTCTCATTATACACCTGATCTCTGGGTGTATAAACAATGCACAAACTGTATCGGCATTGCCAAGAACATTTTCCAGGTCATGCCACGTCTTGGATCATTTCACTCCCTTTCATCACCCCCTTTAGACCAAAACTGCATAAAGCTTTAACTTTGATGCCAAATTGTGAATAACATTAGTTTAACCTGAAATTTAAAGCCAGCGTTTCCGTGCTCCAGAGACAGGGTCTCCCCGGCCTTTTGCTACCATGCAGCTAGCAACCAGAATTTTAATTTTATAAGCTATGGTTGACTAAACCCAGCACTAGGTCTATTAGATACTATTTGATTTAGAATAGTAAAAAAAAAATAAAAAAAGATTTAAAGATACACTGCTTTCTTTTATCTCTTTGTATTTTTTCACTCCTCTGTGCACACGCTTCGAGTTTCCATTAGAGGACAGGTTCAGAGTTTTTTTTCCTATGTGGAATAAACTGATCCTTGAACTTTACAACAGCCAGCATTGTCTACTCTTGATTTAGACTTTGTCTAAACAGGCAAATATGAAGCTGTTGTTGCCTAAACCGCTGAACTAAAATTTAAAAGGAAGTTTCCAGGATTAGTTGCTAACAGCAAATGCCTGTTCAGTGTAAGCAGTTTGTTACAGAGTGATCTAGACTGAAAAAGTATTTCTGTGTGTCGGTCCCCCAGTTTGAGAGATCTGTCTTAGAGCAGCCTGTTTTTTCTGGATACACAGCATTTTCTGCAAAATCCAGCTGTGCTGAAGGATGATCTCAAATCATTAGTCCTTTGTGAAAACTCTTGTCCACCGTACATCACCCATCTTACTGCTGGCCAGCACATGTCTGGGGACAACACTGGTGTCTACAGCAGTGGCGTGTCTTTGCACAGGTCACCTCTGATCCTTGCTGTCAAAAAACTTGATGCAGAATCTACCAGGGAAGGTCTGAGGGATGTTATTTTCCTGCAGACTACGTGGAAAGTAAGCCACTGCACCGCTGGCGAAAATCTTGTTAAGGATGCATTTGAATTCTGCTCCTCAAAACAATCTTGGCAGCAAGATTCTATTTTTAAAACATTTCCTCCTTCTGTCTAGTGCGGTGTTGCCATCTGGAGAAGAAATCTGATATTTACTGGTTTTCTTGGAGTTCCACCTCCCGGAGTCCTGGGAATACTGCAGACCTCAGCTTTCAGTGCATAAAAGATACATTTCTAGCACTGACAGGTGAAGGAAAAGTAGAAAACCACTGTGAATCTGCAAAAAGCAAATTGAAACAAGCCCCTGTATTGCAAGAGTCTTTTCGGACTGCCAGTCTAAACATTTCTCAAACTTGTCTCATGGCTTTTCAGCCATGGGCAGTCACTTATGACTTCTGCTAAAAATCTCTGCCAAAGGGGAGAGAGAGAGAAAAACGTGGCTTGGACCCCGGGCTTTCGTCACGCTGATAAGCTTCAGAAATGAAGTGGAATTGTGGTGCCGGGAGAGTGCACTGGATCAGGCCTTGCTGAGGGTGTTGCAGTGGTAACTCTGAGCCCCAGGGACATCCCATCTCAGCACGGTGCCAGTCGTGCCGGTGTTTCGCGGGTTGTTGGGCCAGCTGCTGTCAGCGGGATGAGGTGTGGGATGAGGGTCCCCGCTGCCCGATGTGGGCACACCACAGCTCCCAGCACAGCACAGGATGGAGCTGAGCAAGACTCGCAGGTGCCGTAGGAAGGGGGTGAAGCGCAAGAGCAGTGACTGGGCAGAGCAGATCTGCCGGAGCTGACACGGGTTGGCTGTGGCTGTAGCATCAGGCGGTGGGATGACCCTCCCCGCTCCTCCTGCATCCAGACCATGAACCGGACAACTTCTCAGGGGGTCCGGTAAGAGCGGGGAGAGCAAAGATGTGACTGTTAGCCTTTGTCCCGCCCTTACATGACGTGTGAAATCGTTGACGGTAAATTGCGCGGAGGGTTGGCTGTAATGGAAGGCTGGTCAGTGCATCTCTAGCAATATGTGTCTTGCTTGTAACCTCCCCTCCGGGAGTCTTCACGGTGTCAGCATGTTGGTACCCACATCTGTGCGAGGGATAGAACGGGACACTCCTCTTAGGTCTCATCACTGCGATACCTACTTACTCTCTGACTTCTCTCTCCTCTTTGAAAGGTATTCAGGAATCTCCAGTACCAAATGGCCATTCTCTCCCGGGCAGAGATTTTCTTCGGAAACAGATGCGAGGAGACCTTTTCACCCAGCAGCAGCTAGAAGTGTTGGATCGAGTCTTCGAGAGGCAACATTATTCCGACATTTTCACAACAACTGAGCCCATCAAACCAGAGCAGGTACTATTGCAAATGTTCAGTGGTTTCCTGATACTCTTTCTGCTGGCAGAGATCTGCTTGGTGGACATCACCAAACACTCCTCAGAGTCTCAATAGAAAAACACGGAGAAACGTGTGTCATATCAAGCTCTTCAGCCAAGTGCGATTAGCTATAAAAGACTGAGTATTAAAAAATGAAGGAAAACGCTTGTTGTGTAAACACTAGCAAGTGTTTGTGTATGAAATTACACCTGATCTGGGCCAGTTACATCAAATGAGCCCTTAAAGAGCGCGACAGCTTCTGATGTTTTTGTTAGATCAAAAGCAGGCTGTACAGGTAACAAGGAAAAGACTTGCAAAACTCAACGCCTAGTTTCAGTTCATCGTTAGCATGATTGTGCACACAAATTAGATTTTTGTATCCAGAAATGGCTTATTAGGCATGTAATTGGCCATTTGCTGAGAGAAACACCCAATTAGTATGTGGAGGTAAATTAGTTGCACCTACAGATTAGCAGTGTGTTTGAGAATGACTTGGCACTAATTTTTTGGGAAAGTTCCATTTTTGCAGGCACAGTGCAGAAGCACGTGCAAAAACTGATGAGCTGTGTCTCTCTGTGTTCTTCTTCTTCCTGGGCAGCAGCCTTTAATTTAGCTGCCGAGAGGGAGGTGGAAATGCATATATTGCTGTCAGCACCAATATCTGTCTAGCTTGCTACTTAATAATGTATTTGACCATTAATCTGCAGTGTTCTTAATATTAGACCTGCTTTTTAGCAAGGTGGATGGACTCTCAAACTGCAGATAAACACTGATTTCCCTTAGAGGAATCCACGCATTTGAGGGCCACTGGAGATTACCTCATGGCAGCCTCCTCCCATCGTGGCTCCAGTTTAAGGAATACATATTGGTATAAATTTTTTGAGAAATTACTTATGCTGGAAGTCATATGGTAGAGTAAAAATTTCTCATGCCTTCAAGCTCACATCTGTCATTTGTTATTTCATTCATAGAGCCGTTTGTTTTTCACCAGCTTCTGCTGGTTTTGTGGTTTGCCCGTGTTTGTGTTTGCTGAGGAACTCTGCAGATCTGAACTCAAGCTGGAAAAATATGGGGAAGATGCTGAGGTTGATGTGATTTTTTGTAAAACTCATTGGGAAAGCCAAGCAGGCGGTGTCTCTGGAAGGTGAAATGGCCTCCACGTACCACTAGATGGTGGTTATCCCATCTGAACACGGGTGATCCCGGAGAGGACAGGCACTGCGCCCATTCCTATGGCCAGCCTTTTCGATGTTGGTCACTTGGAAGTTGTGTGGTGTTAGATCTGTCCCTGCAAAACTTTTATCGGCCAAGAAAGTCGTTATGAAGAGGACAGTGGTGGAAGGGGGTTGTTTATTCGTTTCTGTGTTCTGAGTCTCTGAGTCATGCAGAAATGTAGCTCAAGGGAGACAGTCCAGCAGTGAGTGAATGTTTATCCAGAGACAAACTTTTACTGGTTTAATAGGAAGAATGGGAGAATCGAGTGAGGGTGTTGCTGAAGTGTTATCCCGACTGTCAAATATGGGATATTCGCTGTCGGTGGAGGCAGGCGGGTCCACGTAAGCAACTGCGACCGGAATGGCTGTGCAGCCAGATTATTAAGATTGGAGATATGCTGTTATTAATTTGGTTAACAGGGTATTCTCTGCATGCTCTGGGAAGTCAGACAGATGCTGAGAAATGGGATATTACCATGTACAAAAGGTGCTTAGCAGAACTGCCTTGCCTAGGCATTTTTAAGTTTAATTACAAACGGAGTTTCTAGTTGTTTGTTTTCATGTAGGTCGGCGCTTTGTCGTTTGCTTTTGGAAGGCTGGGCCATAATTAAGGGCTCGTGGCTGCTTGGGGTTGGCTTCTGCTTTTTGGTGGCGTGTAAAGTGTAACTTTCAACATGAACGCGTGTGCTCTGTGTGATCAGCTCTGGTTCATGAGGATGCGGTATGAGCTCCACCCTTACTGAAGTGGTCTTGTTTTATCTCCTTGGTGAGTCAAGGAAAGCCATGATGATACTTAACCAAAGCAGAGAAGCTGTCTGGGTCAATTAGTAAGTCCAAAGAAATCAATGAGAAAGAAAATACTGAGAACATCAATGATGTGACTTGGAAAACGAGAGTTGTCCCTGCAATTGATTGTTGTAGTAAACCAAGACCTGCCTCTGGCATCTGTCTGTCCAGGGTGCTGCTGAACCCAGAAGTGGTGCTTTAGGAGCTAAAAGTCAGCAGTGGATGCGATTTCTCTTGAGGAAAATAAAGAAAAAATGCTCTTCCCCAAAGAGATGAGATTTGGGGAGAAGTCTAGTAGTAGTCGGTTACCTGTTTTATTAGAAACTTGGTTCTGGCAGCCAGCCAGGTGTCATTAATTTTACTTGAGCACAAAAACTTGTTGATGACCCTGTGCTGTTCATCTGAGGAGCGCTCCGGGTATTTTACTGGAAGAATTGCTGTTCTCTAGACAAGGAAGTTACTTGTTCTCCCTATTTTGTGGCTCCTCTCTATATCTTCCTCCTCATTCGTGTGCTGGGAACAGTCCCTTGGCTGTGGCGAGTTGTGGTGTGGGAGGACATTTCCCTCCTACACGGCAAAGCATTTTCAGCCTCATCATGCTCAGTCCCCAGCTGAAGGCTGGCTCCTACTGCCCAGAGTCCTCCTGATGCGTTTTCTGGATAAAATTTGGGCTTTCCTGGTGGAAAGTGTACATCAACCCTCACATAGGTTGACATGTTGATGTGGGAGCGCTGGCTGACGGCTGCCAAACCCTTTGCTTTGGGTGCTTCCAATCTATTTCCTTTACTTTTCCATCTTTAACATTTCCCTTAGTTCACCTGTATAAAATGGAGAGTCGTGAGTTATTTCTCACCTCAAAACATGCTGTGCTCTTGACAAGCATCAGCTGAGTTTTCACGTCTGCTGTAAGCTGTGCCTTCTATAGAGAGACCCACAGGGAATGAACACTGGTCTTTGGGGAAGGGCTCATACAGTGCTGAGAGAGAAGACAACCACTGGACAACGACAGGGAAATAAAATCTCAGGCAGGTCTTTGTTCAGGAACAGCACCCACTGCACGCGCTGGGTGAGGCCGGGGTCCCACTGTGGGGTCGTATCATGAAAGTCCGTGTCAGGCTGTGTGCATGGCGGGGGCAGAATTAAGGCATCTCCTATTATGTGCCTTGTTTTGCCACCCAGTGCCTGGCGGTGCAGCTGTGCGTGCGTTGGTGTGTGCTCCACAGCGTGGGGGTGGGATACCCGCATGGGCGGAGTGCGAGGGACATTCGACAGCATCCAGAAGCCTGAGGCTGATTGCTGGCTCTGCAAACGGTGTCTCTGTATTATGGGCGAGTAACCAAGGCATAGAGTCAGTGCTCTAGAAGCACCCTGGGCCACCTTCCCCCAACAGAACCCTGCTGCAAACTTGAATTCTTCTATAAACTGAATGCCTTTCCCTCACGTTTGTGCCCTTTTGTGCTCATTTTTTTTGCAAACAGCCCGTGATCGATTTGCACTGGCTGCACATTGTTCATGGAAAACTGATTTCACGTTTTTCTGGGCACAGCTTTGGAAACGCACGCAGCGGTGTGCTCCAACACCCATCTCGGGCCACTGTTCTGCTCACGGCCGCTTCCCCAGCACCGCACAGTTCTTTCATCAGCTGAGACAAAGCCCACAGCTTCAATGTCACGCACTCCTCACGTCGTGGAGGAGGAAAACCTTCGTACTGTCTGCCTCCTGGACTGGCAGCGGGTCCCGCTCTCCCTGCTGTGCCCCTTGGAGAGTGTGAGGATGGGTCCTGATGCTGCTGGCTGTGTCGGCGCAGAACCCTACCTGCAGGCAAGGGGTTGCCTTGCACGACATGGACTGGGAGGCCAGAGAGTCCTAAAAGTTCTGTGATCCCGTCAGGTTAAATTAAGGTGAAACAACACCAAACAATGGGTTAAAATGTTTTATTTGTGGTAGGAACAGCTTAAACTTGGAAAAGGATCGTAAGCGATGTGCTCTCTTATAAATCTATGAGAAAGAAAAGAAAGGAAAGAAAATAAAATGAAAAGAGAGAAAGAGCTAAAGAATCCAGATCCCCACCCCAGGTTCCAGCATTGTCTCAGGTCTGGTGATCTTGGGTGGGGGGTGCACATCCAGCAGTGTTTTCTGTCACCTTTTAAGTTAATTTTACCAGCTGATTTGTATACTGGACGAGGAGAGGCAGGTATTCCATGAACTCATTCCCATGAGAGATGGGGAAAAGGTGAAGCAGGGGTCCTGTGCATGTGTTGAGGGGGAATGGGGTGCACCAACCCCTTCGTCAGCAGTTGTGCTCGCCCAGACACATTTACTTCTCCCTCAGTTTCCACAGAATTTTGCTGACTTCATGCTTCCTGGGCAATCATCTGTCTCCTGGTGCCTTCTGGGGCAGGATGCTCCCCTCTTACCAATCCTTCACTGCCTCTTCACCGGTGAAGTTTAGCAAGGCCTGGATCCTGTCAGGCTTACACAACGGGGTCCTTGTGCTTGAGGAGAAACAGTTGGATGGGCCACAATTCCCTGCTTTGAGACTACGGAGTCAAACTCTAAGGAATTGGCGATACAACCGCAAGGGAGTGGGGACGTGCATCCTTTGATACAGTCTGTGCTTCCTTGGGTGGTGTTCCTTAGGCTCATCAAAAAGGCCACAGCTTATCCTTGAGGTTTTTTGTCTCGATGAATATTTGGGGCATTAATTCCTTCAGTTCCTTACAGGCTCCCCTTGGAGCAAAGCTGAACTGACACAAGGAGTGTCTCCTGCCTGCCTGCCCGGGAGCTGTGCTGTACAGCTGCGTCTGTGGCAGCCAATGTACCCCAGCCCGGCCCCTGACGTAGGCAAAACCCCATCGCTCGTGGTCACTGCGCCCACAATTCAGGTTTTACCCAGCACTGGCACTCATCCCGTGCCCTCCCCTCACTGCGCTGAGTGGTGTGATTTTCCTCTGGGAGGAACTGGAGGTGCTGTCTGTACTCAGCAAACCCCCCTGCGTGGCCATGAGGCAGATTGTGCCCCAGTGGGTTCCCGTGATTCCAACCAGAAGGATGGAAGAGCTCTCTCCAGCGCCCTGGGGAAGCCATCCCGGGCCAGCCGAGCCCGCGGCATCGGTCATTGGCTCAAACACATTTGCCAGGTAAAGCGTAGACAGGAGATGTTCTAGGGGATCAACACCCCCAAAACAACCTGGGACGGGGCTTCAGGCACGGGAGGCTGGACGGGTGCAGGAAAGCTCCATCGAAGCAGTCGGGTGACAAGCCTGGGGCTGGCAGAATGATGCACTTTTGGTGGCCATGGGAGTGGGATTAATGCCTCCACAGGGGAAAACTGCAGGGTGAAGGATATACAGCAGGATTGGCTCGGCAGGAGAGGCAGTGCATTAATTTCCTCAGAATAAAGAAGAGAATTATCTATGCTGGATTTCTGTCCACAACAGAAATGGATTCTCTTGTATTTTCAGCTTCACACATGGGTCCAATCGAATACTCATTGAAGCCAAGAGGAATATTTCTATTGACTTCAATAGACTTTAGATCAGGGCCATAATGAGGCATAACATGATGTGACCAGATTCAACACTATGTAGGTCACCGACTTAGAAGAGAACTGCTTGCCGCTAATAGCAGATAATTCCCAGGCCCTTGCTGATGTTTTCTCATTGCTTTTAGCTAGAACTAAACTGAGTTTCTGTTCTCGTGTTCATTTCTGGGTAAAATATATTCTGGGCTTAGGCAGAAACATATACTAATACGTGTATTCATGACAGGCAGCAGGGATACGTCTGGATCTGGAGATACGCACAGACAGATGAAATCTGGATAACTAATGAGCCTGAAAAAATTGCTCATAAATTGAAAAAAGTTGGAAAAATTGCACAAAGTTAAAACCTGATTGCCCTCTGTTTCAGAGTTGTGATGAAGAAGTTTTCTGAACTGACCAAGAGAGGGGCATAAGTCGTTTTGAAAACTTTCGTGTTTCACTTTTATCTGGACAGATACTTGCCATCTTTGAAAGGCAAAGGTTTGTGTTTTACTGTGTGGAGTTGTGTTGGGGGGGGTGTCTGCAGGAATGCCGCTCCTGAGAGCGCGGAGGTGTACAGTCCTCCTTGTAATGGTGGGGTTTGATCTTCAGGAGTAACAGGGAAAAGTCAGAAATGTGTCAAACAGATAGAAGAAGAGTCAGGAAAAGTCAGATAAAGCCAGAAAGCGTGACCCGTGTTTCAGTTTGTGTGCTGGTGCTAGTGCTGGCGGGGGGCAGCCGGTGGGTGCTGCCTGCGAGCCCCCATTTTGCGGCACCACGAGCCCCTCTGCCTGCAGAAACGGGCAGGGGAGGGCCAGTGCTGGCAGCACGGAGAGGAGCAGCCAGCAAGGACAGTTCTGTGGTTTTACAGCTGCTCCTCTCCCAGCTGAAACCTCCTCTGATCCAATCTGTGGCTTTATTGGTGGGAGGGGAAAAAAAACAACTCTAAAATCCAGCCTAAGAGAGCACATCAGGAGAGGAAAAACCTTCCCATATTTACTCTCGGTAGACTATTAAACAACACCAGGCTATTAATTTGGCTTTTGAGTCTTCACTAAAGCCCATAAAAGCGCACAGTTGTCAAATGGAGTTCATTTTAATTTCCTTTCAATCACAGTAAATTATTCAGGTGATAAATCAGCTGGGGCAGCCTCCTGGCTGTAATAGAAACCCTAATTCCTGGCTAATTATCCAGCCCATTGCTGCCAGCAGATCAATACCCTTACCGAATGGAAAGGGCGCGGGGTCTGAGCGGGCAGGGTGGTGGTGGGGGACGGTGGGAGGCACGGACACCCATGACCCCCACCCCGGGCTGGGGGTTAAGCTGTGCAGAGCTCCCTCTGTCCCCCACCATCCCCTCCTGGGCAGCGGCGTGCACTGGGGCAGCTGCAGCTTGGTGGGACACGCATGCTGGTGTAGGAGATGGAGCCTGCTGGGGGCTGGGGGGGATTTGGGGGCTCACCCTGCTCCAGGGTGACCCTGCTGTGCTCCTGCCACTCGCCGGGACGCGGCGCTGGCCCTTTGTCATGGTTGCTCTGTTGGTTCCCCCAGTGTGGGACTTTGCTGCTGCGCTGCAAGATAAGCTGGGACGGGGTGTAGGAACGGGGTGTGTGCACCCCAGGGGTGTGCTGCCGGGGGGTGCTCACTCCTGGTGCTGCCCATCTCTGCTATGGTGGTTGGCACAGGCAGGGATGGGGAGAGGATCCTCTGAGGGAGTCATGGGCTGCTCAGAAGGAGATCTTGGGCTGGTAATATTTTTTCTTGCCCAGCCTTTCAATAATGGTAAAATTTAAAGAAAAGGACTGGAGAGGACCAGTGCTCAGCCGTAGCACAGGGCATTTCACTGGGAAGGAACAGCAGCTCTTTGGAGACGACAGTTGCGCTTACCCCCATCTCCCTGCGTGAGGTGCTTGTTTGGGAGCCGCTCTGCACTCAAAGCCTTTCGAGCCCTGACATGATGCTGCGGCCCCCAGTTCAGGGGGAGCCACCAGCCCCCGGTTGTTGGGTAGAGGTGTTGGGTAGAGCTCCTCTATCTGCCAGGACCCCCCAGATGCTCCAGGGAGCTCAGAGCTCTGAACTGCCCCTGGCTTCTGGAGGACAATCCTTCAGCACGCGAGGCTTTGGGTAGGATCCCTGTTCCTGTTCACCATCACCGTGATTGTCGCTTATTCACATTACGGTGGTGCTGGAAGGACCCAACAGGCAGCACGGGGCTAAGAGCTTTGGCTCTACTCTGTTTTCGTCTCGAGAAGGAGAAAAGAAACCTGCCATGGTGTTTCTTCCTGCTGAAAATCAGCTTTCATGCATAGCAAGCCTTTTTTTTAGAACAGCAGCAGGAAGCTCCTTGAGCCTAGACCTCCTGTTTGCATCCTTGCCGCTCTGCCCACCCTTACAAGCATTTTATTTTGTGCACGAGCTTCCGAAGGCTGTGCACAATTCTGCGTGTGTGCCACCTTGTTGTGACACGTTGTGTTGGGTGGTGACAATCACAGCAGACCATGTTGCATGATGCCTGGTGGTTTGTGTGGCAGCGGGGCTGTGGTGGCAGGGACTTTTCTGGGGAAGTAGCATGACAGGAACCGCGTATGCTGCTAACGTCTCTCTGCATCAGCATCGTCTTTGCACAGAGCACCCAGCAGCTTGCATGGACACCCAGGTGTGTGTGTGAGCAGGGGCTGGAATTAAAACCTCGAGTAAGCAAAAGAAGTGGGGAGAAACCCGGGTGGGGTAACCCAAGCAGAGAGATGGGTATACCCCTGCCTGGACCTGAGCTCAATGCCCCTTGCTGTTGGTGACTGCTTCCCCTCCTTCATCTGGAAGCGGTGGGCAGCCTTGGGGTCAGGATTTCTCCTGAAAAGTTTTCTGAGAGCCAATAGGGAGTTTTTCCAGGGGCCTGTGGTGCCCAGCGTGCAACGCCCCAGCAGCACTGCCCTGCCAAGGAGCGTCTGCTGGCGGAGGATGGAGCCGGGGTTTCATCGCGCTGACCCTGCTGTGCTGGCAAAGCCTGGAGGTACTTGTCACCCTGTAAGGAAACCCACAGGCTGTTTCTTGTCCTGATGGGTCTCTCTGTCTCAGCCAGGCTTCAGTGAGTCAGAGCCTGAAGAAACGGACCAAAAAGTGAATAAAAAGAGCCACTGGGACATGCCTGCTTCGTCCCTCTCCTCCCAGCAGCATGTGGCCAAATCAGTGCAATGAAGCCAGGCTGGGGGAAAGCAGCAGTCCAGAGGTGTCAGGGATTTCATAGAATCCCAGAATCATCTGGGTTGGAAAAGCCCTTGAAGATCCTCCAGTCCAACCATGAACCTCACCCTGACCGTTCCCAACTCCACCAGATCCCTCAGCGCTGGGTCAGCCCGACTCTTCAACCCCTCCAGGGATGGGGACTCCCCCCCTGCCCTGGGCAGCCCATTCCAACGCCCAACAGCCCCTTCTGCAAAGAAATCCTTCCTCAGAGCCAGTCTGACCCTGCCCTGGCGCAGCTTGAGGCCATTCCCTCTTGGCCTGGCGCTGGCTCCTTGGCTCAAGAGACTCCTCCCCCCTCTCTGCACCCTCCTGTCAGGCAGTTGCAGAGGGCCAGGAGGTCTCCCCTCAGCCTCCTCTTCTCCAGACTAAACCCCCCCAGTTCCCTCAGCCGCTCCCCATCAGACCTGGGCTCCAGACCCTGCACCAGCTCCGTTGCCCTTCTCTGGACACGCTCGAGTCATTCAAGGGCCTTTTTGGAGTGAGGGGCCCAAAACTGACCCCACTCATCGAGGGGCGGCCTCACCAGTGCCGAGCCCAGGGGTCAGATCCCTTCCCTGTCCCTGCTGGCCACGCTGGTGCTGATACAAGCCAGGATGCCATTGGCCTTCTTGGCCACCTGGGCACACTGCTGGCTCCTGTTCAGCCGGCTGTCAATCAACACCCCCAGGTCCCTCTCTGACTGGCAGCTCTCCAGCCACTCCTCCCCAAGCCTGTAGCGCTGCTGGGGGTTGTTGTGGCCCAAGTGCAGCACCCGGCATTTGGCCTTATTGAAACTCCTACAGTTGGCCTCAGCCCATCGCTCCAGCCTGTCCAGGTCTCTCTGCAGAGCCTCCCTACCCTCGAGCAGATCAACACTCCCACCCAACTTGATGTCATCTGCAAACTGACTGAGGGTGCACTCGATCCCCTCGTCGAGATCATCGATAAAGATGTTAAACAGGAGTGACCCAAAACCCAGCCCTGGGGGACACCACTCGTGACTGGCCGCCAACTGGATTTAACTCCATTCACCACCACTCTTTGGGCCCGGCCATCCAGGCAGCTTTTTACCCAGCAAAGCGTGAGATCATACAGTCCTTGTCACCTCCTCCCCTTGCCCCAGCAGGCAAGGGGAATCCCAAAGTACCGAGGTAGCCAATGCCTCCAGGAATTGCAGTGCATTCCTGGTTTTTACCACCGCCTTTTCTCCTCATGACTGCGTTCTGGTATGACCATAGGTACAAATCCCCAAGTTAAAGAAAAGGCCGCCCTTGCTGTGTTTGGGGGTCCAACACCTCCTTTGTCCTTGTCTCTTTTCTCTTTGCTCTGTATGGACATAGTGGGGGATGTTTTTACCCCCTGGGTAGGCTCCCCAGGTTGTGCACAGGCTTATGCGGAAGGGCTGTCAGTGATGTGTGGCCATCGAGGAGGAGCGTGATGTCCTTTTCCCCCGAGGGTCGGGGGTTTGGAAATTCCAAACTTGGCACCGTTTCTGTTGGGTAATGCCAGCAAGGGATGCTTTGCCGGTCACCAGGTTTCATCTCAGCACTTTCTACCAGCTTTACACCTGGAGCTTAGTGACGACAATGGAACACGAAGACCTGCAAAGGCAGCAGGTGATCTCCTCCTGGGGACTTGCCACGGCTTCTGTAAGTGGGGTGCAGAGGTGGGAAATCTAAGAAAAACTTTCCCCTCTTGCTATCTTGCCAGAAGTTTCCACATTTCCTTGCAATTTGGGAGCTGGCTTTGAGTAATTGTATGCCTTTATTCATCACGTGTTTTGCAATAAATAGCCAATTTGTTTTCAGTTTAGAGATATAAACCAGGTCTATCACATCAGCAATTTTTTAATAAAAACCCACAACTTTGTCTTCAGTGGAGTCTTCCTTCCAGGGTTCCCTGTCACCAGCAGACAGCTAATGATGAAGTCCGTCATTCTAGAAAAAGTACAGACAGCAGCCAGGCAAACCGTGGGCTCTGCTTGAGAGCTGAAGGAGAGCAGTGATTTACTGGCCACCCGTCACATTTTCAGTATCACATCAAAGCGTAATATATGAGTAAGATGAATAGAATTATAGCTGCTTATGTAGTCTTTGTCCCTTTGAACAATAATAGAGGAGTCGTCCATGCACTTTGCCGTGTGTATGTATGTGATGCTCCACTTGTACAGGAATACAGATCTGGAATTCTCCTGAAGCTGCTTTTCTCTGTGGAAAAAGACAACATCGTGTAATGGCACTAGTCGGCCAAGATTATGTCATAGCAAAATTCACCAACCTCCTTATGTCTGTGTTAGCTCTGCAAGAGAGAGAAAAACAAATCTGTGAGTAAACACACTTGCCCGTTGACTTATTTAATGCCTGGCCTGCTCACATGAGAGGAAGGGCTTGCACTGACATTCAAAGAATGGAACAAGGCTTCTCTTCTCTACCACTAGTAAATGTTTGGATCCTGCAGACTTGACTAGTTTCAAATACAATTTTTACCCTTTGGTTTGGAAACCTCTGCTGTTTTACACTCATTCTGTAGGCTTTCTCTAAATCTGTCCATCACTTTAATTAACAAAGGTGGAGTTCCTCAAACTATGCTCCCTACACAGCTAGTGAATACCTGGAGATCTTGATGTGCTCAAGCATCTTGGAAGGAGCCAAACTCTCCACGGCAATGCGTGGTGCGAGTACAAGAGACAAGGCATGAGCGGACGCAGGAGGGGCTCTGCAGGGTCCAAAGGATCACCCGTCCTGGCCCCGTAGCTGGCCCTGCCTTGAGGGACCTCTGGAACTTCCTTCCAACCTGGATTATCCTACAACCTTGATGTTCAGCTACTGGCTGTTCATTCCAGCTGTTGCGGTGTGACTTGGGGAAGCTTTCGTAGGGTTGCAAGGGAAAATGGGAAGAGTGTGGTTGGGGTGGAAGAGCAGCACCTGGCTCACACAGCGTGGAGGACGGGATGGAGAGCTGTCTGGGATGAAGTGCCCAGGAGCCTCAGCAACGTGCTCAGTGCAGATGCTGGTTTTTCAGAAGAATGCCGTAGTTTTAAGCTGCCATTTTTTTAGGAAGGGATTGAATGAAACAACCTGGAAGTGGTTGTATGATGACAAAAAGCAATTGTGGAGCTAAGCCACTTCCAGAAAAGGGGGCTAATTTCAAAATTCTTCTCTGCTCATATGATTAGTGGCTGTTTAAAAATCTGGTGGCAGCAGAATTTGTTGAAATGAAAGAAATAATTAAACCTGAGAGGAAGGAAACCTTTACACTAAGAGGGCAACTTAACATGTAGGGGGATAGTTTCATCCCTGCTCCTCTCACTTTGAAAATATAATCAAATAAGGGTAGAGGCAGGGGTTTCCTCTGCTCATTCTCTGTGCTGCAGAAGTCCCCTCCAGGCTCAGAGTTGGCCCAAGGTCCAAGTCAGTCCAGACAAGTCATGTCCAGGGACATACTGGGAGGGCTGGGGGAGAACGAGGTGCTGGAGTCAGCAGGTGCCTTTCTGAAATGGGACCTGCGGAGCGGAGCCGGGCAGAGAAACTGCGCGGTGTTTGGCTAAGAGTGTTTGGCCAGTTATTGAGACCTGTCTAAATAATTAAAAGGCATGATTTATTAACAGATAAAATGAAGTTACACAAGGAAATCTCATCAGGTTATCTGCCTGATGAGTGTTTCTCAAGCATTGCTAAGTTGTGAGGCTTCGCAGCAGTGGGTGTTTCTGTTGAAAGCACACGCTCCTGTTTTTGTTCAGGCAAACGGTTGCTCTCCAGTTCTTGTGACTGTAGAGAAAAGTTTGAAAACATCACCCCAAATACACTTTGGGTATAGGAAGCGGGGCAGCTGTCAGGGTGGGGGAGATGCTGGGGTCATACCAGCTGTGGATTCCCTTCTGGTTGTCTGATGCCGTTTTCTCATTGTGATGTTTTACTGCGTGCACAGCGCCTGGGTGTCTCCAGCCCAGCTGACGTTTTAGTGGCAAAACAATGTTTTTTATGACAGGAGTGTGCCTGGATGGACCTGTCCTGTATGTTTCACTGAAACCTGTAGTCTTTGATGATTTTTCTGCATAGAAAGTCCCTTGCTGGAGCCTTTCATGGCAGTGAGGAGGTGCAGACCCTCCAGCAGCAGAAGGCTGCAGGTCTCATCAGTCTCCTTACCTGGAACCAGCTCCCTGTAGGTACCCTATAGGCTCCACACTCATTGATCAGCCTGCCTCAGTTCTGCTTCATTTTCTATACCTGTGCACAGGCATTTTCAGGTCTTTAAGGGTGTTTTTTCTGAAGCTGAGGTGCTGGCGGGGCAGACGGGGTGCCGAAGTGCAGGAGCAGGTGTCTGCAGGGTGGGTGATCCTGTCCTGCCCGCTCTCCGTGCCGCAGACCCTCCTCCTCTGCTGGCGCCTTGCCCAAAGCCTCCAGACACCAGACCTGCTGCCGGTTGCGTTTGGTTGTCAGTGGGTCACAGCTAATTAAAGGAGAGAAAAAGCTCAAAATGCACCTCGTGAGATTAGTGGGGTTCGTGCCCATTCATCCTGACACGGAAAGCACCGCATCATTCCCCAGATTTTCTCTGGCCAAGCATTTCCATTCACGTGAATTGTGAAGGGGAAGGAGGGTCTCCACACCTCTGTGCCCCCCCCAAACCCTCCCTGGAACATCTTGTTTGTGGCACAAACAGCTCTGGTGAAGGGATCCAAGCTGGGGCAGTCACAGTGCTTCTGTCAGTGCATGGGGTGTTCCCCACCAAGTTCGGTTCCTGCTGCCTCTCTAACCCCACGCCCCCAAGGATTGTAACTTCCTAAATTGTCCAAGACCAGTGTTTGTCCTTCTGGGTTTTCCATAAACATGCTGTAATAAAAACTGCCTTGCAATATTGCGGCCTTTCCCAATCCAGTCTTGGGTACAGGTGAAGAAATGAAAAGAAAACTTTGGAAAATTACGTTGTTTTTTTTTGTTTGTTTGTTTGTTTTTTTTTTATGAGGTCGGTTCCACGTTGGGGATTTGGTGGGGAGTTCACTGTTGTAGGGAAAGTTGCCACCCTGAAAATGGAAAACATCAGACTCCTGACCCCCATAGGGTCACCAGGCTCCCAGGAGCACCAAGAAGAAAAAGTTAATTTTTTTTTTGAAAACAAAGAATGTGTGTTTGTGTCCAGCTTTGAAAGTGGCCTGAAATTCAGAAGTTTATGGATTGATACGGATCTGTTCAGCATGGATTTTGCAACACACCACAAAACACAGCAAACTCTGTGGCTTTCTCTGTTGGCTTTCACCTGGGTAGAGATTCAGTGCACCTGGATTTTTGGCTACCTGGGAGTCTTGGCCCGTGGTAAATGCTGCCCGTTTATTTTGCCATGGGGTACAGTTTATTGTGACAATACTTAATAGGATACAGAGAGCGTTATGAAAGGATTCTTGGGTGGCATTTGTGAAATACCCTTCAGGTAGTTCATGGCAAGGGACTGCAGAAATACACATGTTGTTCTGGCAAATTTGCACAAGACTTCTCAAGTCTCAGGAGCCGTCGGTAGGACGGATGGAAGATCTGGCAATACTGATGCCGACTTCACGCCCATTCCCAGTGTGCCTTCATAATCTGCTTCGTATTTCTCCACAGGAAAGTGTTTGACTGTGCTGCTGGTTGTGTTTTTTCCCCTGATCACCCGTGCCAGATGCCTCAGTGGAAGCAGCAGAGCTGTAGAGGGTTGGGTGTGTGATGGTGAAACTTGCCAGTCCTGGCAAAAGCAGAGGTGGGCTCTCCCCACCAGTGTTCATCTGGTTGGACCTGATGAGGCTGAATAGTGGAAAGCCACCTTACCTCACCGGGTGGTAGATGTCCTTTAACTTCCCTCGGGCTGGCCTTATCATCATTGTCTGTGGAGGCTTTTGCTTAAAAACCAGAGGAGGACAGTCTGCTGGCCTCCTCTGCCCCAGCCGGGCAACTGGGGTTGGCATGGCCAATGAAAAGCTTGGTGGAAAAACACCTGCAAGCATCTGCAGGTCTTTGTTTTCTTCCCACCAGACCTTCCAGGAGAGGTTCAAGGCCTGCAGGGCCCTTGAGAGGTTCAAGGGACATCCAGGTGGGGATTTGTCAGACTTTTGGGTTCAGCGTCCCCCCATACGCGTGCCCAGACACCGTGCACACTATTCAGACCTTGCCTTTATTTAGTCTGCTCGCTCTGACTGAGAAATAATAATAATAACAATAAAAAAAGGGACGATTTCAGCAGCAAGCACGGGCTGTTTTCCGCGCTGCTGTTCCGTGGGGTTTTGTTGTTCACCATGGGCAGCCTCGCTGGAGCGTGCGTGTGCGTGTGTGTGCGCACGGGTGTGATTTACTGCCCTGTGCAATGCCACATGTCTTTAAAATTACAGTGCCCATTTCCTGCTGAAATAATTTCTACAAAGAGAGGCTCCTATTACAGCAAGAGGAGCGTGGACGTCATGATTTATTATTATTTATGGTCCCAGGGCCTTGTTTATGCACGATGGGTTAGGTGCTCAGGATAGAAATGCCATTATGCAAATGACATTGAATGTCCTTACTGAGCCTAAATAATTTTTGTGTTGGACGATTAAACCTCATCTGTTATTGATATGGGCTGCAGTCGGGCTATTAAAGAGTCCCAACAGTACTTACTCCCAGTAATGGGAAAATTGAGAGGAAGAGGCTAAACAATTGCCTCAAGTGTGCTGTGATTGTCTGGTAGGAGTGGAACATAACGAACCCCCTGAATGGAAATCGTGTTTACTACTTAGGGATAAATAAAAAGGGAGAACATGCAATAAATTACGCTTTCTGATGTGAATCGGTGCAGCAGAGAATTTGCGTACTTTCAATCTATTTATTTGAGTATTTTTNGCTGGGAGCCGCCAGGAAGGATTCCGGCATCCCGTGCCTCCTCGGGAGCCGCGCCACCACCGCGCCGTCCGCTTTGACACAGCTGTGCGGTCACATTTTGATCAGTGTTGATAGCTTATGAATTCCAAAATTGACAAAATTTACAGAAAAATGAGGATAATCCATCTTCCTTAGCAGCCTGTCAGGAGCTGGCTATACTTCATAATCTTCAATTACAGATGCTATTTTCAGACATTTACATGCAGATATTAGAACAAAATGAAAATGAGAAACAAAGAGCGAATGGAAATGCAGCTATTTATATGTATAAAAGAAAAACAACAGGTAAATTCTAGGCATTTAGATTGGATTTGGGCGTTCCTTTGGAAAATTGGAGAATGGCTGCGTTGGCTTATGGATTGCGCCGTGGAAATGTAAAACGTAGCATGTCATTTCCCACATGCAGATAATCTGAGGACTGGGTCAAAAACAGGTCAGTTATTCTGAAGTATGAGGGTAAATGTGTTCATGGCAGGGTGCACTGGCTAATTCCCACTATCTTCAGAGGAACCTCTGGGGACATGCACAATCCTAATTGGATTTGGGCTAAAACGAAGCACAGCTGTTAATTTTTTAAATATACACGTTTTGTGAAAGGGGGATTCAGAAATACTCCATTTAAACTGAGGGAAAAACATTGTGCTGCTGAAATCAAACTTCTGTGCCCTGTGAGACAGCGAGGAGCCCAATGTTGCTGAAAACAAAGGGAAACTGAGGTCTGGGCCCCGCGAGCTGTGGGAACAGCTTTTACTCCAAAGCAGAATTGGTTTCGGCGGCGGCAGTGGGAAGCGCAGAGAATGTGATGTAAATTATGAAATGGAGGGGTGGCTGGCGGGCAGCGGCGGCAGGGCTGTGATATATAGGTTTTCGGATGCCTTCCCTGTCCGGATCCAAGGTGGCTGAGGAGGAGGGCATTCGGGTGGATTTTCCATTCCCATAAAATTTCAGGCAGAGCAGCACCGGTGCCTGTGCAGCTGCGAGTGGCGCTGGGTTTCTGAAAGCCTGGGGAGATTAATTAGAGCTGCTTTGGATTAAGCTCTCCGAACCATATCTAATGTTACAAATTCCTTCCCTTTGTCAGGCTGAGGCAGGGGTTTCCATGGACAGCCTGCCTGGCGCACGCCAATTCTGCCTTTATTTATTAATTTTAAAGTATTAACCATGTGATGAATTGGAGATATGGAGTGTGAGGTCTGGCTTGCTGCTGCCCTGAGTGGCAAGTGGGGGGTTTGGTGGTCGTGACCTGGGGGACAGCACTGAGCTTTTTGGAGGCCTGAGATGAACGCTTGGCTTAAAGGAGGAGCAGCGTTGTTTCTGACAGCGAAGGCATCTTGGTGCACCGTGTCTGTTGGGAGGGAAGGAGGAAGGCGAGTCCCAAAACCCCCCCAGCTGGCGCGTTGCTCTGAGGCACCCAGCCCCAGTTGTGTTTCTGCTGCTGCTGCTGCGTCCCGAGCATCGCCGCGCGTCTGGGGGCGGCCGTGCGGGCAGCGGGAGGGCACACGAGGCATCGAGGCATTGCTTCACACCCACCTGGCGTTTTGCAGGTGTGATCTGGAAAATTGAGCAGATGCAAAAAGCAACACGTGCGAGTCCCAGCGAGTGCCAGCTGGCTCCTTTCAACAGCCACCTCTTTTCAGTCTTTGCTTGGTGTGGGGTGGGGAGTCTCTGCCCCACAAAAAGGAGGGGGATGCCTTTGTCACAGCGCTGCCGAAGGGCTGATCCCAGCTCGTGGGACCTCCCTGAGTTTCCCACGCCGGCAGCCCAGAACCAGGCTGTTTCAGGGAGCACTCTTGTTCCCCACTTTGCCTGCCGCCTTGGGGTAAAACACCAGGTAAATCTCAAAGAGAAGAGTGCTGTGGGCGCAGGGTGGGTTGACATTTTGGTGGGTTACAGTCAGGGTGAAGCTGGTGATGGGCTGTCTTGCTGCCTCACTGTAGTGCAGAAGGAGATGGCAGAGCCTGCCACCTGCCTCGTGGTGTAAATTTTTTAAAAATGGTACCGAAACACTCCTGCACCCCTTTTCCCTCCATCCGCCCACCACCTCCCCTGCCCCGGGGGTATAATATTTAGAAATAAAGCTTTTGCAGTGAAGGTGGATGTGAAACTTCTCCCCGCACAGCATCCTTCCCCTGAGTGCTCTGCAGTGAAGGCTGGTGGGGAAGGGCCGTGCAGACCCCGCTGCCTGTGAGAGGGGGGTGTGCTGCTGCCCACGGGTGCGCAGAGACCCCCCCACTCCTTCCCACCCCAGCCGCTCCCCCGCTGGGCACCCTGCCTGATGGGGGGGCCACCCCCAGCCCCCCGCCAGGCACCTGGGTCCTGTCCACCTGAGCTGAGCGGGATGGGACAGGGAGAACACGCGAGACCCCGTCTTGCCCCTCTTTTCAGTTTGTCCTTCTCGGTCTCTCCTTTTATATTTTCCTCGTTTCACGTGTCTGTGTTTTCTCTCCTCCATGCTATGGCAGTGGTGCTCCATGCTGATGAGACAGTGCGTGGTACAACCGCAGGCAGTCATTTTTCAGGTAATTTCTAGGGTACTGAACACCCGACTCTTGCTTTTTCACCTACCGAGCAGCAGGTCGGGCTTCCCGCTGTGCGGAGAGGGGTGCCTGGCCATGCCCGGCCCCCCCAGGCTGCTCCTTGCCGGTGGCTGTGCCAGCACTGGTGGAGGAGACGAATCTGAGACCCCTTGTGCTGCCTGCCCTGAGCAGCTGGTGAGGCTCCTGGGGAGGGTCAGCAGGAGGGTCTTGATGGGGCCATGGGGTGAGGGGCTGCTCCACGACCGCCGCCTCCCCCCAGGGTTTCCTCTCCTCTCCAGACGGGGTGTTTGGAAGGATGACCTCTGCCTGTGGGGAGCAGGTCCTGTGACCCCATGGCATCAGTGAGGCTTGCTGCTTCTTCGAGGGGTGCTGTGGTCCCCCAGCCCCTCCACGGAGGCGAGGAGGGGTGCAGACAGCACCCGCTGGTTGGTTCGGGGGTGAAGGCTCTTCCGCTCTGCACCCCTGTCTCCCTGCTCTTTTGGGGCAAGAAGAAGCCTTCTGCTGACCCTTGCCTCCCTGCACCTGTGACTGCAGCGGCGGGTGTGACATGGCGGGTCACTCCCTGCCGGGACAGCGTCAGGAGGTGGGGGGGGGTCGGTAGCCACCGGGGCTGGCCCTCAGCCCGGGCTTACTCCTCCCGGGTGCTGGTAGCCATGGCAGTGGTCGGGGCACGTTCAGTGTGGCTGCTGGTGGCTCTGAGGAGGGATGTGAGCACAGTTTTGCCATGGGACCAGGGAAGCGGCTGGAAAATCCCTGAAAATCCCATTGTTCTTACCTCTGAGAAAAGTTGCTGGGCCATCACAAAAGAGTTGCAGCTCCTGTCTATGGGGACCAAAAGCAGGGGGGGACCCCAAATCTCCACTTCTGGTGCCTCCATCTCCTGCAACCCTCAGCAGAACCACCCAGCTGTGGACTCTCCTCCTGTAATGCTTCCAGGTCCCCCCAGTTTGCAGAATCAGCTCTATGGTTTGGGACCGTGCTCCTGCAGGGTGGTGAGATGGGGCAGTGCTGCCTGCGGGCTGGCCATGCTGCTGCCCCTCACTCCATCTCCCCATGGCGGGGTGACACCGGTGAGCATGGGGTACCACCGTCCCACCCCACAATGGATGTGCTACACCCTGGTAGCTGCTTGATTCTGGCACCGGAGATGGTCAATCCCTTTGAGCTTGAAGGGCCTTCGTTGGCTAGGTGCTTCGGGAGCATTGCAGTTAAGAGGTGGGACCTGGCCCTGCTTCCTCTTGGGTCAGTCCCTCGGACCACAATGGGAAGCAAGCTGTGGTGTTTCAGCATCGGCAGCCCCATGTCTGGGGTTTGCAGGCAGGGGCTCAGACTGGTCCAGTTGGGTTTGTGTGAGGAGCAGCAGCCCTGGAAGCCACCTGTGGCTGTGGGTTTGGATGTGCACCCCATGTCCAGCCCCACCTGTGACCCAGCCTCTGGCACAGCTGGGTGCTCCCTCCCAGACTACAAGCGGCCAGACCTCGCTTCGTACGTGGGGAGCCATGTTTGCACCCTGCCCCTGGGGAGCAGCGGGTCAGCGTGCTGCGGGAAGACACAAAGAGATTTTCTAGTGTGGATACGGTGTGGTTACGGCTTTATGTAGAGCAGTAGGGGTGAAATAAGGTGTCCTTCCCCGGGGAGTGGTGCGCATGCTTCTGCAGACATCGGAAGTACTGAACGGCAGCACACAAGCACAGTTTTTCCCTCTGCTGCGCTGCCGGCCCGTCCCGTGCCGCTCATGCATCACTGACTGCCCAGGATGTCTCTGCAGGGCTGTGGCCGTGCTGTCGTTCCTCCAGTGTCTTGTTAAATCAGGGCTTTGGGGGAGCGAAAAAGCCCAGTGGTGTCGCTGCACATGCACGTACCCAGCGCAGGGGGAAGGTGGGGTTGAAGGTGCAGGACAGTATGGGGTGCGGTGAGAAGGCTTAAAAATGTACCTTGGTAGGATGTGGAGTGAGAAGAAGCAGCTTTGGGTGCATTTGTGGGAAGGAGAAAGCCTGGGAGCTCCAAGGCAGAAGAGGGGATGAAGACAAGGCATGGGCCTGTGGTCTCTGAGGCAGTGGTGGTGGAAGAAAGGGGCTGGGTGCATGATGGCAAGGGAAGCGTGAGGGCACGGCGGGTGTTGGAGGAGGAATAGCTGAAAAAGCTGAGGAATAGTTTAATTATTCCTCAAGTTTAATGGAATTGAAGACAAGTTTAATGCAAGGGTGAGGAGCGCAGGGGATGGGTCATTGCTGAGGAGCTTTTGGTCCGGAGGACCCTGCAGCGCTGATCCGTGGGCCGGGTGAAGGGGCAGGGTGGCTGACGGCTGGTCACTGGCAAAATGTATCTGACACACTCACCCGAAAGAGGTTTGGATGGGGGATCCTTCAAGGTGATGGGGTGCTTGTGCCTCATGCAGATTGTATCCTCCGAGGAAACACGCGTATTAATGCGGACCTGCTAACAGGGGGTTGTCCATGTAAATTAACTTCTGTCTGAGTGAGAGCTGAGCGGCAGAGGCACACACAGATGTGTCTGACCCAAAGCGCTGAGCTTGTGGCAAATACCTGATTGTGTGCTGGGTTCTCGGACACTTCTGAGAAACTTGCAACAGGAAGAAAGATGTCTTCGTGCAGATCAGCTTTTGTTTCCTTTAAAAAAAAAAATTTTTTTTGATTTGGTCAGTCAGAAAAATCTCAGGGTCCTGGGTTCCCCTGTGTTGCTTCAGCTCTGCACAGATGCTGTGTTGACTTAGTCTATAGAAATACAGCAGGGATCAGCCTCGGAGTGGTTGTTCTTCAGTTTATCTGTTCCTGTTGCCGTTCTTCACTTGAATTCATCATCCTCCAGTTGTTACAGGCGTAATTGCGGTGTCACAAATACGGGATTAAAACTTCAAATGCAAATAGCAGCAGGGAAGAGCGAGCTTCGGAAGGGAACTTCCTGGTTTTGTGTGAACAATCCTGACAGTAAGAAATCATGGAAAAAAGCAAATGAAGATAAGCTTTCTGCCGTGTGCACAGAAGTGCTTCTGGATGTATGGATTGGCCTCACCTGCTATAGATTTCCATAGCTACGTGGACTTCTACAGGGTTGTAGGGCAGAAACAATCTGATTTCTGAGGACCTGTGCTCATTTACCGTAGCTTCAGCTAATGAGATTGAAATTCCCATGAGATGAGAGAACATCCTTGCAACAGTCAGGTGATTTATTTTTAAATAATTTGGATTTAGGAACAGTTGGTTACAAATCCATCCATGAAGCAAACACTTTTATTTACCTGCACTTTATTTCTTGTGAGACGATGAGGAAATGCAGCGTTCCCAAGAAAAGGGGGACAATGGGACACCCTGCTCCCACCTGCTCGTTAGTGCCTGTTTCTTCAGGTGCCACCAATGAAATAAGGAGAGTTCACGTTAACTGGCACAAACATTTTTCTTTAACAAGCAAGAAACTTGCATTCAGCAGTTACAGCCCCCAGTTTACAAAATTTCCTGTTTAAGGAAAGCCTTGTTACCTATTGGTGAGTTTGGCTCCAGTTTTATAAAGAAAGCCCGTTTTGATGTTCCCAGAGCACTGGTGATAAGCACAGACCCACTTACTGAGCATTTTGGATGTGTAAATGGGTACTGCCTTTAAAACTGACAGGAAAAAGGATTTTCGAGTTCTGTATTGCATCCACTTGTCATACAGGCAAAAGCACTTGACTAGTAAATTTACTGTTGCTAAAATATCTCTTGTTTTTTTTTTTTTTCCAGGCAACTGAATACTCAGCCATGGCATCGTTAGCTGGTGGATTAGATGACATGAAGGCCAATATAACCAGCCCTACTTCTGCAGATTTGGGAGCGAGCGTTCCCGGGCCTCAGTCATACCCTATCGTCACAGGTAAGCCATTTTCCAGCGCCGATAAGTGGTGTGAAGCGTGTATGTGTGTGCATGTTGCAGGGTGATGCCCTTTATAGAGGAGTTGTGTCAGCTCTGGAGTCGTTTGCTCAAAAAGTCCCTTTTCAAGTGCGATTTCATAGCAGCTCTGTTGGAAATCAGGTGCACGGCTTGTGTAAATCAGTGGTGTTTGCTCGGAGCCAGCAGATGAAGCATCCATCCTCTTGTCCAGGCAGGGCTATGCCCCTCCACCCCAAAGCTGCACCCTGAGTACCAACACGTGACCAAAAAGCAGAATGCTTGCCTCTGCTTTTGGGCTTTGTTGCTTGTTTTTTGTAAAAACACCGGGCATGTTTGACTGGACGGGGTTTTTATGACAGTTCCGACTAGCCTGAATTTTGGATGCTTTTGATTCCTACAGATGCTCATGTTTTATACGGTTTCTGGAATTGTAATTGGTGCACTAAGGCTGAGCATTTAAATGAAAAGCAAAGGTTGTTTGCTCAAGGAATGCAGCATCATCTTCATTTATCTAGCAGGCGTAAGGTGAGAGTTAAGGAACAGCTAGAATTTGATAAATGCCTTGGTCCTCTCGTTATTTGGGACTGACCACATTGCTTGAAAGGAGATTGCCTAAATGGTAAGAAAGTGACAAAACTCTGTGCTGAAGGAATTGCGGGAGTCAGAAAAAAGGGATTTTAAAATTTAAGACTCTGTGCTTCATCTGCATGTTAACTCTGTATGTTCCTTCTGTCCTTGTGTCTAACCTGTGCAGATTTCATCACTGGATTTTCTCCGTTTTGCCAAAGATTGGATTTACTTGTCTATTTTGTTGCTAAAAGGGAAAGTGATACTGGTTTTAGGATAGTAGTATTGTATCTTGAAAGCGCTACATTCTCATTAGCAGGAGAGCGGTTTTGAAAATAAACGTTGTTACAAATTTGTTTTAACCCAATAGTGCATCAGTCTTTGGATCTTCTTGCCAAAAGTTTAAGAGTATTCAAAAGAAATTAGAGAGTTACAGGAACCATAAGGAAATCCATGTTTGCCTTGGAGTGTGGGAGGGGAGAGACTTCTTGAAATAACTGTCTGGTACTGGGTGGGTGGTTCGAGGGCAGATTCAGAGGTAAGAAGAGTGTCTAAAGGTGGATGGAGGGACAGAAAGAGGGATTTCTGGCCATGTGTGGCTTATAACAGGTAGGGACATAGAGCACAGAGAGATATATATAATTACAGAATCATAGAATAGAAGGAATATAAAAGAAGGAACATGAACCATCATGTCTGGGGTCATAAGCAAGCCATACAGCCTATGGAAGTTAGAAAGAAATGCCTCCTAAGGCAATTTATTCTGTAATTGTTTGCTACAGAGCTCCCTGCTTCTTTCTTCGAAGCCCGAGGTGCTGCTCATTGCAAAAGACCCAGGCTGCCTTGGCACGTCACGGGTGTCACGTTGCCCTTTGTTCATCTTCTGGGTGTTTGTCTTTTGCTTGTCCGAGTCCATGACAACCCGATGTTCCGTCAGCGGCGTTTGTGCTCCGCTGCAGCCCCTCGGGCCGCGTCAGCGGGTGCTGGGGGTGTTGCTGTCTGGGGCTCCCTGGCTGGGAGCACCCGCAGCTCGTGGCACGGGATGGGATCTGATGGGAGCCGTGTCCGCAGGGGGAAGCAAAACAGGACGAAATTACTGAGCTGTGTTATCATGGTGAGGGGGAGAAGTTATGGAGGCAAGAAAATGATGGAGAAGCTGAGTGCTTGCTCGCTTCTGTCTTCTAAGGAACTGCCTATTCAACATCTACACCTGGTCAAAATCAGGTTCAGCCAAGAGCTGTTACTTGATTTGATACGTCAGCAGAGCTTGCTCTTCTATGCCGGTTTAAGCACTTCTCGTGCTTCTTATGTTACTAGAGTTTGGTGAGTTGTCTGATCAGGTTTGTTAAAGCAAAACTGACTACAGAAGTGATGCTGAGGAGCTTGTTACAGATCTCGTGTGGGTTCTCTCTGTGACATTACCTACACTTGAGCAGAAGTTCCAAATGTTAAATTTACTAGTTCTCATCAAAAACGTGGAACAGGCTTTATGAGTAGCAAGCCTAGAAAAAACCTGCCATTGGTCTTAAATGTGACAGGGTGAGAGCTATAACAGAACACGTTTTACAAGGCAGTAGGTATTTATATCTTTAATTTGATATTGCTGTAGAGTTTTCTAACACCTGCATTCATAAAACTTAGATTTACACGAGCATATCAAAACTCTTTTAAAACCTATGCCTTCTGATATATTTTCGGAGAAGATTGTCTGACTGTTATCCTCCCTTTTCTTTTCCTAACACCCGTAGCAACTCCCTTGTGCTGCTTATGCCCAGAACCCCCTGGCACAATCTGGGCCCTATAGCCCTGGGCATATATGATACGGCTGAGTCACCCTCTCTGCCTTGAGGCTTCCTGATGAGCTGAGGGGATGTGCAGACTGTCAGGGGCAGAAGGATTTAAGCAGCAAGACACACTTTGTAATGTGCAAGGCATGTAGGTTACGGCACACTTGATGATGCGTTTCTCACCGTAGCTCTGGACAGACTTCTCCATTTTCTCCCAGGAATAAACCCCCTTTTTCAGTCACACCTCTTTTCCCACCCATTTCATGGTGGAACAAGGGATTCGGAAGAGGAGATGCATTGATTGATCCTTTTTCACTTGTAACCAAAAGCTGCATATTGCTACTGGCTTTGCATCTGTAGTAGGTATCACTGAAAATTATAAGGAACTGGGCAGTGATGCACAATGGTGGTTTTGAGCGCAAGGTCCAGCCAAAGTTTGCTGACACATCACGTACTCTGCCCCCTGGGAACATTTTGGTCACTTGTGGTCTGACCAGAACTACGGTAAAATTTGGTGATTTAGTGTTCCTACGATGGGGCCAGGGTGGGTGGTTGGGTTTAAGTGGTAGATAAGGCAGGTGACACCTGGAAGAAGTTTGGCTTTGTATTGGCCCCGCTTTGGTGGTCAGACTGACAAGAGAAGTCCTGACAGGACCATCTCCTGGGCCTTGGCCCTTTGTCTGGCAGGCAAGAGCCTCAGCCTCGCAGATCCGTGATGGCATTTCTCCTGTGAACTGCTCCTCCTTGGAGGAGAAATGGCCAACCATTTGACTCCAGTCAAGACTCTGGTCTTTTCTTGAGATCCAGAAAGTTGGGTTGCTTTTAATTTCTTCACCCTTTTTTGAGTGTTTCCACTCTTCCTTGTTCCAGACAGGCTGTCCTGTGATGTGTCCAAGCAAACTGAGAGCAGGAGGCTGAAAGCCTTGGGGGACAACTTGTTTTGGTCATGCTAGGTAGTGTGTTTTCAGTTGTAAAGGTGAGGGGTGGCTGGATAAAGATGTCCAAAGTCTGTGCCTGGTGGTGCTAATGGGTCGAGAGGTTGACCTCGCTTCTGAGTTGACTTTCCAGGTTATGAACACTTCTGTTACAGCTTCACTGTCATGAAACCCAGAACTGCTTAAACCACTGGTAGTATCCCGAAGAGTCTGCTGGTGGGAAATGTTTGTACCCGGAGCTGTTCTGGTGTGTGTGAAGCAAAGCTCTGAATGTGTGATTGCATGATGTTTCAACAGAGAGTGGGGCTGTTGGTGGGCATGGGGATGGAAGGCTGTGTTTATGGGGATAAAGAACTTGAAATACAGCGTACAGGAGTTTGAGTCAAGAACACTTACATCCTTTTGATAGCTGGTATCTGCCGTTCAAGCTTAATCAGTTTTTATGAGAAAGTCTGGAGACTTTCTGTGCTGCCATATGTGAAGAGACCTAAGTCTAGTTCATCTTGTCAGTCTTAAGTCTGTGAAACAGATTGTAAAAGGATTTAATGCAAATAAAGCGGAGAATTGAGGTCTTAAGTGAATTATGATCACAGCCTTTCATTGTTCTTGTCACAAGGCTGGGGTGTGGGTAGCAGAGGAATGTTGAGGGTTGAGATGCAGAAGATCCTCTGTGCAGTTGTTGGTAGAAAATGTAGAGTTTTTATTTCTTAGCAAGCTGGTAGACCAAAAAATTTGGGATATTTCTTGAGGATGAAACAATTGCTTAAACATTGTCATTCATGCCAGTACTTGCTGCTAGAATACCTCTGAGGAAAAATTTAGTGACAGTTCTGAGTACTGCTTCATCCACCAGCTCTGTTGTGTTATGGACCACCAGCCAAACCTCCGATTAGAGAACCACTCAGTTTCTCTGCATCGTTTTTATGCCACATTAAATATTAAATTTAAAAAACCCCCCTTCCCTCACTGTTTGCTGCCACGGTCCATAAGTGCTCTCTCCATTTACAAGCCAATGACATGTGCCCAGCTCGTTACTGCTGTAGTCAGCAGTTTCCAAGCAGCCCGTGATTGTTACTAATTACCTGCAGATGCATTTTCCCTGCTCCGGTTTGCTGATTTCAGCGTGGTTGGTATCACTTTGAGAGGACAAAGTCGTGCTAAATCGACACCTTCGCGTGGCTCTCCGATGGTGCTGTGCCGAGCCGACTGACAAACCTGCAGAATGTGTTGGCGCTGGCAGAGCCAGGAGTGGCTGTTGGCCAACCCTGCAGCCGGAGAAGCGTGTTTCACTGGAGGGGGATCTGACGTGAGCTCTGCATCTCTCTGTTCAAAGAAGCGCCGCAGAGCAAAGCGTTGGCAGCGCTTGTTTCTCTGGCAGATGTTGGAGTGGGGGAGCCTGGTCTTCTCCCATGGTGGGAAGTCTCCATCACCCCTAAAAGGACTGGTGGTTTAGGCCCAGCTGGCCACAAAGCCCCATGCAACTGCTCACTCACTGCTCCCCACAGTGGGATGGGGAGGAAAGTCGGGAGAAAAATAAAAGTAAAAGCTTGTGGGTTGAGATAAGGACAGTTTAATAGAACAACACAAGAGGAGAAAGAGTCACAGAATCATCCAGGTTGGAAAAGCCCTTGAAGCTCCTCCAGCCCAACCATGAACCTCACCTTGACCGTTTCCAACTCCACCAGATCCCTCAGCGCTGGGTCAACCCGACTCTTCAACCCCTCCAGGGATGGGGACTCCCCCCCTGCCCTGGGCAGCCCATTCCAACACCCAACAACCCCTTCTGCAAAGAAATCCTTTCTCAGAGCCAGTCTGACCCTGCCCTGGCGCAGCTTGAGGCCATAACAACAACAATACTAGTACAATGAATATATAAAGCAAGTGATGCACAATGCAGTTGCCCACCACTCAGTACCACGTGCTCAGCCCCTCTCCAAACCGCGCATCCAGGATTGCCTGCGCCTGCTCTTCTCATGCGTGACCTCACGTGCTCCTTTGTGGGGTCAGCCTTGGAGACAATGGCCCCATAGAGCCACATGCTTTGGCTTTCCTGCACGTTTTGGATGCACATCAAAAAGGCAACAAGAAACAGAACAAAACCAGGAGCCGAGTCAGTTTGTCATCTAGAGGGATGGGGAAGGGGAGACATTCTCAGTGGCTCAGTTATCTGCTCTGGACTCAGCCACCAGACAAAACTGATCCCAGACTTCAGGCTGAAGGGAACATAGAGTGAACAGGGCAAATGCATCTGGCTGAGCAGAATCCTCCACTCCTGGAGAGATCAGCTTGACTTTTTCCTTAGCGTGGATACATCCAACACCTCAGATGGGGTATATTATGCCCGGTAGTTATTTCTTCATGAGTGGCACAGGTCTGTGGCTAACGCAGGCAGCATGGAGATGTTTAACCTTCCATATTCCTGCATATTTTGTCAAATTTTTGTAATTAGGAAATGGAAATGCTGAAATGGGATAAATGCATGTCAAACATGAGCTGTTCCTTGTTACTGCTCTGCTGTATCGTCGTCCTCAGCAGCCTCTCAGCGTCTTTTTCCTTAGGAGTGCTCAGTCTCACAGGAGGAGTCTTTTTCCCGATTCTTCCTCCTGCTTCGTTCGTCCCATTGGGCCATGACTGCGATTTATGAGACACCGTTTTTCCAGGTTTTGTTGAACAGCAGATACTGTTGTTCACTTCTCAAGCTAGGCACGAGATGGTGGCATTGCAGTCAGACTGGACGCTTTGCCAAAAATGGATTGTCCCTGAGCAGTTCAGTGTTTGCAGCCAGCATGGATACTGATGCCTTCAAACGGAGGGAAAGAGCTGCTCCTCTAAAATCCCGGGCTGATCTCTTGCCAGGATTGAACACTGATGATATTTAGCATTTAGCTCAATGCAATCCAAAAAGACTTTTTGTTTTTTTAACAAGAAAACAAGTGGCATGTAGGATGCAGATCACCTCCATAAGAATGGCAGCAGATCGTTCTCAGCCTATGGATGGAGGATTCATTGGAGCAACCCCAGACACTGGCATTTTGGTGGAGGAGTCTGGAGACACCTTCCTCTCTCCACAGGCTAGAGCCTAGGCGTTGTGCTTGGACTAGACACCTACTTTTTGCATAACCCCAGTAAGAGGGTCTTATACCACACTTAGTCACGATACTCCCGATCAAAGGGTGCTTTGAACTTCGGTCTCCATCTGACTCCTGGTTAGGGTGGGTCAAGCACTCTTTGAGCTGATGCCAAGGAGGGGTCCTGTGCAAGCGACAGAAGCGGAGTGCCCCTAAGAGAGAGCACGAGTGGGAGCAGCCAGCAGATGCAGCAGTTTGTGCAGAAGGGTGCAGAGAAGGGGCACAGAAACTCTGTTTGCATGCTTGGAAGTGGTGATGGTGTGCCCTGCTAGTGCTGGGAGGGCTCAGGAAGGGGAGGCTCACAGAGGGAGCCTTCCCCCTGCGCATCAGTACTTGACGGAGGGCAGCAAAGCAGAGGGAAGCAGACTCTTCTTGGTGGTGCCCAGTGACTGGGCAGGAGGCCACGGGCACAAACTGAAACATGGGAAACTCGTCTTATGTGTGAGAAGAAACCGTTCTGCCCTGAGGGGGGTCAAACGCTGGCAGATATTGCTCAGAGAGGCTATGGAGTGTCTGTCCTTGGAGATGTTCAAAACCCAATTTGACATGGCTTGAGGTAACCCTGTTCTGGGCAAGAGAGTTGGACTAGATGGACTCCAGAGCTGCTTTCTAACCTCAGCTGATCTGTGTTTCTGTGGTAGGCTAGGCATGGTGCTTCCCGATTGCTGGGTAGGAGGTGTGCGTCGTCGTCTCTTTGGTGGCTCTAGGACAGTCTGCAGTCTGTGGAGCAGCCACCACTGGTACCTCCTGAGGGTCTGCCTGTACTGGGATGTGCCTGAAAGTGGAGTAGGTGGGCAAGGAAGCTGTCTCATCCCTTTATTTTGCTCTCTCTGTACATGGTTTTGGCTGGGATAGAGTTAATTTTCCTTCTTAGTGGCTGGAATAGTGCTGTGCTCAGTATGGGATTTGGTATGAGAAGAATGCTGATAACACACTGATGTTTATGGTTGTTGCTGAGACATCAAAGACTTTCCAACTCCCCGTGTCCTGCCCGTGTGTGGGTGCACACGAAGCTGGGGGGGAGCACGGCTGGAGCCGCGGGCTGGACTGGCCGAGGGACTGTTCCCTATCAGTAATGTCATGCTCAGTGTATAAAGGAGGGGCGGCCGGGAAGGGCGGGGGGGTTCTCTCTTACTTCTGGGGTTTGGGATCTCGGTGTTTTGGGATCGCTGGCCGGGAGCAGGCTGGGTATCCATCAGCTGGTGGTGAGCAATTGCATTGCGCATTACTTGTTTGTATTTTCTATTATTGTTTTATTTTATTTCAATTACTAAACTGTTTTATCTCAACCTGTGAGTGTCCCTTCACCCCTTCCCCCAATTCTGTCCCCCATCCCTGGGGCAAGGGAGGGTGAGTGAGTGGTTATGTGGTGTTGAGCTGCCGGCCGGGTTGAAATTATGACAAGATACCACAAAACATGACAGAAAAGATGGATGTCTTGCTTTCCCTTGTTTTGTTTTGTTTCATGGTTTGTTGTTGTTTTTTGTTTGTGTTTTTTTTTTTTCCTTTTTCCTTTTTTTCTATTCTTCCTCATCCATCTACCCACCCAGCTAAGATACCAGATCTCAAAAGCTTTCCCTGGGATTCTTGATCTGATGGAAGCTCTCCGATGAGCACTGGAGGGGATGTGTCCCTCTGGGAATGGCTGAGAGAGTGTCGGGAGAAGAGAGGACACAGGGGTTGTCTAAGCAGCTTGGAATCTGGCCTATTTCTTTTTATGTCTTTGGAAAATAGGTATCTTAGGGGTACATCAGAGAAATCAAGAGTTTAGCCTTCGTCAGAAGCTGCAGGGGTGGTGTGTGGTGAGGTGTGTACATCGAGGTGGAGTGTTTAACCAGTGTGGATGGGTGAGGTGGGAAATGGTCACGGGCTGACCCTTCGGCGGAGGTCGGGTGGGCCCCGAAGGAAACGCCGCCCTTCTCTGCCGTGCCTTGGCTGGGTTCTGAGCGCTCATCCCACACCAGAGCCGAGTCACCGCCTCCTCCCAAGCTTTACCTTCTCTTTACTATTGCCAAGCTGAAGGTTAATTGATAAAACAGTGCTCCTGTGCTCTCTGGAAGTGGTGCTGAAAGGAGCCCAGGAACGGCTGCTTCTCGCTTGGCCTAAGCCTCATTTGATCTGCCTTTTATGGACCATTTTTGGTGATGATCTGAGACAGCCAAGTACTTTTTGTGTCCAGTAGACATTTTTCTTAGGAGCAAAAATAAAGCTCCCAACACATGCCTTTGAGGAATGTGAAATAGGACTTTTCACTCTTCCTTGCACACCTGATGTTCACAGCGAAGACAACTGTTATTTTAGAGGTGCAAAAATGTGGTACAGAGTCAATATTTCATTAATGGGAAGTTGGAAAGTGCCTTAATAGTGCTGAGAAATGCATTGTGAAATCTGCCATTGTTGATCCCTGGGGGCAAAAAGAGGATGTTTATTTTAATTTATATATTGCTGTAGGAAAAAAAAAATTAACTCAAAAATCTTCTATCTAGCCAATTCTGCAGTTGTAGTTTGTTTATTGTTGTGAATTTATGTCCAAACCCAGGTCTTGATAACTACAGTGGAAGAACCTGGTTCCGTTAGGAAACACTATTTGTCCCTTAAATGCATCTGCTACTTCACATCTTCAGAATGACATAGCAGTGGACTCTCTTCACTGATTTCTCACCATTTAGGAGGTCAGTGGCTGGTCATCCCTCTAGCAAGATCTCCAGGTGGAAAGGAGAAAGCACCTGCAGGAGGTGACTTATCCCATGAATTTTTTTACATACATTTTTGGATATAAAGTTAGGGATCCTCATCAGAGGGTGCCTGTTTCTTTCCAAGGGCTGTTGAGGGAACGAGGAGCACTCAGCTTAAGCTAGACCTGTGTGGGGTGGGGTGGCCCTGCCCCTGGAGAGGAAGGAGGGTTGCGTGAAAGCCCTGGAGGGAATTGTTCTCCAGCTGATATTTGTTGAAATATCTTTAAGCGACAGCTTTACAGCTGTGATTTCACTAGCTGAGCGAAAGGGTTTCAATTACTTTGATTCCAAATTTAAAAAAATTGCAGATTTTTTGTGAAAAGTAGCTTCAAAGTGAATAATTTATACTTCCCGTTCCAATGCTCTGAAATAAGAGTAATGTAACATTTTCACAATTCCTTTTTCCTTTTTTTTTTTTTTTTTTTTTTCCCACCCTGAAAATCAACACGGTTTTGAAGAAAGTAAAGAAAAGGTTTGCTTTTGTTGAAATTGCTTTTTCTCCTGGAAAAATGCCTTGTTAAATTTTTTGTTGGCTAATTGTAACAGCAACAATAAAAAGTCTTCTTCTGAGGCCATTATGTTTTGGTCATATAATCCATCTCTACGCAGAAATGTTGATCAGTGTTTAAACATTATCACCAAATTATACTTTAATTTCTGTGGGACTGTTTTGAAGTGCAAATCGGTGTTGGTGGATGGCTGGTTCCAGTGCAGCATAATGCTAGATTTACAGCTTAGTCTCTACATTTAATAGATAAAAGTGCAGATGCATTTTCCAATAATCTATTCGTCACTCCCAATAGGGCCTGTCATGTTAAAGACTTGAAAAAAGGCCACATAAACTCCCGTGGAAAGGCAGCCAATCTGAAAAACAAAAGTGTCATTTTTAATGACAGGACAGAGTCTAACTGAAACACTGTTGAATTTTTCCATTTTTATGAATTCTTATCTTGCCATTAAAAAAGAACAAGCGCATTTCAGAAAGCAAACGAGGCCACTTGTACCCCACTAAGACCCAGGCTATTAACTGCCTCTTTTGATGATGTACAGCCTGACTCTGCTGGGAGTTTGGCTGTGGATTTAAACGTTGAATTTAACTATGGTAAACATGTTTTGGTGCAAAGCATGTATAATAACAATTTGCATTTACATAGCATCTTTTACTTAAGGATTTTGCAATCTCTAATTAATTAAATCTGTTTCCCCCTGCCCCCAGTACCGCTGTGGTATGGATAATAAATACAATTTTAAATCGAGCAGCCATGGTGGGAGGATTAAGACAAGAGGGTTCTGGTGCCCCCGCACTGGTCCTGATTGCAGCGGGGCTGGGGTTTGTTCTGCAAACACGCTGAGCAGCCCCGACTTGTGCTCACTCTGATCCGAAACACCCTGAAAAAAAATGGGGCATCAAACCAGCTCCACACAGGAGGGTGGGAAATGCTCTGCCAGCTCCACCCGCAGCATCTCCCACTGGTGTCTGGGTCCCGGGGGTGCATGAAAAGGAGGCTTTTAAGCCTAGAATCAAAACTTTGGACCCTAAAATGAAGCTTTGAGACCTAAAATGAGGGTTTGTACCCTACAAGTGAAGGTTTGTACATTATAAATGAGGGCTTGGAGCATAAAAATGAGGGTGCTCAGAGCTCGGCCGCCTCACTGTGTTAGGGATCAGCAGCCAATTCAGTCCACAGACGGTATTTTTTTGCTGCCAGAGAAATGCTGTAAATCTGTTGTAAATCTCCAAATTGGAAATAAATAAATAAATAAATGAAAATAGAAAGGAAAACACTCCAGTTAGCATAAATGCTTCCTAAATTGCTTTTTTTTGGCCTGCAACAATAGCAAAACATCTGAGAATGCCTGTGCAAGCCACCAGAATGATATTTCCAGGTGGGTAGAGGCACATGTCGGCATCTGTGTATGTGTACAGCACAAAAATAAAGTCTGGGGGCAGTCTGAGCCAGGCTACAGATCCCAGTTCTAGGATGAGGTAATTGTTTTGATGACAGCGGTTGAGGACACCTCCAAACTTGTGATGCCACTGATGATAGGTGGCCTTAGTTGGCCAAATATGAGTTACTTCTCACCCGATACCTGACCATTTGGGAGATTCTGTGTATTTACACAGGGGCAGTGAGCTGTCAGGCCGGCGGTTTGGGAAGTGAGTGGAGGGGATGGTAAAACAGAGATGGTTTGAGGGGTTTGTGCACCACTGGGCGATGGAGAGCATGGCACGAGTGTATGTATCTATAGTACGTGATTTCCTATAATGTCTTGTCATGCATGTGGCCATTTTCTAAGTCTGAATGGGTCTGATCTGATTTGGCAGCTTTGATATTCTTATGCCCCCAAATGCTTATTTTTAGTCATAAGTCACCCACCATAATCTGAAAGTGACACATTATTACTTAAAAGTTCTTTTGTACCCTGGAAACATCTTGAAAGAAGTTTATGTCACTTATGAACCCAGGTCGCAAAACCAAAAATGAGCACAAGGATCTGACCAAAAAATTCCATTGATTTCAGTGAATATTGAACCAAGCTCCCAAAGAATCCAGCACATCTAATTTCATTCCTTGAATTCTTTCCTGCTCGCTGTCTGCCATCAGCTCACACTGTCATACCCGTCAACCAGAAATGGGAACATGACTTTTTTGTTGTTGTTGTTTTCTAAATCTGGGAGAAACTTAGGAGGACTCAGACAGGAAAAGCTGTGGAGTGTCGAGTGTTCAAAATCGCATGAGCAGGAAGGCTGGTGGGCGATGCTGCCTGCGGGTGCCGAGCAGTGTAGGTGCTTCCCGAAAGGCTGGGCTCCAGGAGGCCTCGGTGAGGAGCCAGGACCGCGTCTGAGCTGGTGTGAGCTCTGGCAGCTCCATGCACCGATGGCTCCTCGCTGTTCCCAGTCTGACAAAAGTGCCCATCGCCGAGCCAGGGGAGAGAAGCCCAAAGGATCCAGATGTTTTTAACGATGTTGCAGCATGTTTTGGAAGAGGGGAGAACATCTGTAGCAGAATAGGAAGGAAAGCTCTTGCTTGTTTTCCCTATTATCTCCCCTGAAAGAGCTTTTCCTGTAGTTCTGGCCCTGGAAAAAAACGTGTTATCTATTAATAGAGATTTTATAAACCCATTTGGGGATATTTTTGGTAATGGACCATTGTTTCTTTTTGACTTCATATTACATTAGGCCAAAAATATGTGAATTTCAGGGTTTTGATGTAATTTCTCATAAAAATGTTGCACTGTAATGAAAAAATTAAAAAAAAAAAGAAAATGCAAAAACCAAAATGCAGTGGAAAAAACAAAATGTCACTGGGATTTCCTCAAAATACAAATTTCCTGGTTTTGAGCGGCTTGATGAAACTGGCACATCTACCAACAGTGAGGAGCATCACTTGTGGAAATCCCGGGAGAATCAGTGGGGACAAGGACTGCCTGCGCTGCCACGGGCTTGACACCTGACTTGGGATTTTCACATAGATGTGGCTGAAAAGTGAATTCAGTGAGGGCATAAAAGGCGTATCAGGGTCCCACTGGAGTTTTCCTTCTTTTCATCGTACATCCTTTGTAACCATCTAAATTCCTTGAGCTCAGCCCTGTGATGACACTGTATGTTTTTGAGCGCTAACTCCTAAAAAAAGGGCTTGTGCCTCAGAAATGTCCCTCTAAAGAGGGGATGTATGTGGGTCATCCCCTCCCCAGTAGGTTTTGTTTCTGGCAGCTGTGGGTCCAGACCTGGTGCCCTCCCCAGAGATGAGCATCCTCCATGGGAAGGCTGGTCCTGGACTGCCGGGGCTTGAGTATCTGCAGGAGGGTGGAGGGTTTGGAAGAGCATGGTCGAAGCCAGATGATGCTGCTGCAGCTGCAATAATTGCAAATTCCATACGAGGCGTGGGATGTTGGGGAATGTGGATGAGACTCCCTTTGTCAGCAAATCTGGGCTTTGGTGCTAAACAGAGGGCTTGCTTTTCCTCTGTCCGTTAATATTGTAATAAAGATGGAATATGGACACAAACGGTTCCCAGGCACTGATGTGGTCTTGAATAGGTCTGGTAGCTGCTCACTGCTGAGCAGAATCATGTTCTCTGCTGGTGGGCCTGCCTGTGCTAGCCAGTACAGGCAGACCCAAACGTGTCCTGGTCCAGATTGGTCCCATGCTGACGCAGAGACAGCCAAGTGGACGGGGCAGGCACTGAATCAGAACTAAATGTGGCCTGATCTTGCCAAGCCAAGGCTTCACCCAGCCTAGCCTGGGTGGCAGAACTGCCCCTGGACCTGGCAAGTGAGAGGCAGCTGTTGTAAAAACAAGGGAGCACCGGCAATAATCTGTGTGGCAGGGATGCGTGGGATAAGCATCCCATACGTCACACACCGTGCGTATGCCAGGGTGCAGCACTGTGAGGATGCGCCATGCTGTGGGGGGCGCAGAAGGTCCTGCGGTGGGATCAGCACCTCAGAGCCAGATGCACCCTTGTCCATTGTGTGAGGGTTTGTTGCTGCTTAATGGTCTCGGGGACGCTCTGCCACAGGCTGCTTTGTGCAGCTCACTGCTCAGGAGATGAATTTTGTCCGTACTTTGTCTGGGGTGTTCAGCTGCAAATCTTGTCAGCCCAGATTTTAATGGGAGAAGCTCTTAAGTTCTTAAGATATTGGTGGGCCTTTCTGTGGGTGAAGTAGCTCTGTGATGCTCCTTGGGTGTGTTACAGGCAGTGGCTTATAGAATCTCAGAATCATCTCGGCTGGAAAAGCCCTTGAAGCTCCTCCAGTCCAACCATGAACCTCACCCTGACCGTTCCCAACTCCACCAGATCCCTCAGCGCTGGGTCAGCCCGACTCTTCAACCCCTCCAGGGATGGGGACTCCCCCCCTGCCCTGGGCAGCCCATTCCAACGCCCAACAGCCCCTTCTGCAAAGAAATCCTTCCTCAGAGCCAGTCTGACCCTGCCCTGGCGCAGCTTGAGGCCATTCCCTCTTGGCCTGGTGCTGGCTCCTTGGCTCAAGAGACTCCTCCCCCCTCTCTTCACCCTCCTGTCAGGCAGTTGCAGAGGGCCAGGAGGTCTCCCCTCAGCCTCCTCTTCTCCAGACTAAACCCCTCAGTTCTCTCAGCCGCTCCCCATCAGACCTGGGCTCCAGACCCTGCACCAGCTCCGTTGCCCTTCTCTGGATACTTTGGTACTGAAGCAGTGAAGTGGACTTGCCAGTGCCTTTGAGCATGGTGTGTGATCAGTAGAACCTCAGGTTGTTGAGGTGGTGGTGGCTGAGGAGCAAGAGGTGGCCCTGTGAGCCCCAACAGCGATGCCTGCACTGTGCCCTCCCCTGCCCTCCGCCCCCCGGTCTGCCGCTGGGCTCATCCACTGACCCTCATCTTCCTTTTGCCTCCGGCTCCTGAAAATGGACCTGCCAGCCATTCAGCCCCCTCAGCAGCTCGGCTCCTTGTGCTTGGCCCCTTGGGGTGATGCAAAGCCGATGCTCTGCTGCGTGATGTCACTCGCAGATTCAGAGGCCGCAGGGTGACCACCTCCGTGTTTTCCTCTGAGAGGCGTCGCAGGTGGCTGCTCTGTGCTCCCCTCACCACGGCAGAGCTCTGGGGGGGCTGAGCACCATCCCCTCACCCTGGGGAGGGGGGACGCACAATGAACCTGCAGCCCCCGATGTGGGGAAAGCACCACTATTGCTCCCAGGCATGGCCACCCCCCATTCTCGCCTTTTCCTCCAGCCCGACCTGGGCCTGGCACCTCAGCAGCGCGAAGGTGACGTAGGCAGTGGGGACCCGGCAGTGCCACTGTGGAGGGACGCGGGGCCGGAGGCAGCATGGCATTTGGTCACACTTTGGCCACGGTCTCTCCTCCCCCCTGGACCCCTCAGGGCAGCAGGGACACCCCACAGCTTTGCTCAGCATCTCACCTGCCCCCGCAGAGAGCAGGGCAGCTCTGCCCCCGTCATCAGGCGTGCTGTCCTGAAGGGACTCTTCTCTGACCTTTGTAATCATTCCTGTCCAATCTCTCTTCGTGTTTTCTTTTAATTATTTTTCCTTTTCTTCTCTCCCTCTCTTTTTTTCCCCCCTAAAACTCCACCACTCCTCTCCAGTGTATTAAGGATGTGAGTGAAATTGATGGCTGGAATGTCTCAAGTCTTTATGATGATGAATGACTTTCACTGCCAAAGCTTTTATTGTCTGTGATTTGGGAAGAAGGGGAACTGATTTATTGTGGCCAACTGTCATGCCATTTAATACAGTTATAAATCCTGACGCCATGACGGGCACCGTGGGCTGGGGACCTCCTCTGGCCACTCTCCCGCCCCACTTTTGTCTCCCCGGTCACCGTCCTCGTCTGTGCTCCTTGGAGGGGCGCAGGCAGGGGGACATTTGAGCCAGGAGCTGCCACGCAGAGGGTGATGGCTGAGGGCCAGGCAAGCCTGGTGGGGCTGCAGGGGGGGAATCTCCCACCCCAGATTGGGAACAAAATCCCATCAGCTGCTTTTAACGTGGAAGAGCCCCCCAAACCCCACACTATCCGCTTTTCCTGTGCTTCATGCTATACAGGAGTCGCAGTTCCACATCTTGTTCTGTCCAGAACTCACTGGAGGACACTTTCCATAAAGGAATCTATACATTTATTATTTTCTGAGCTACCTGGTGCATCACTTGAGCTACACATCTGGCTACATTATGGGAGATGCTATCTGCCCACCAGGCAGCTGGGAAAGAGATGTGACTTAGAAATACTTGGTCCTGCTGCTTCACAGGGCAGATGAAAAAAATGCAATTTTGTCTTAAAGTGATTTCAAACGAGGTGTTTCAGGTTCTTTCAGCTGAAGAGAGTAAAATATTTCAAGCTTGACAATAAAAAATACTTTGATGGAAAAATGCTGAAACCCAAGTATGTCAACATTTCCACAGCTTCACCTTTTTCCATCACAGAATCCAGGTAAAATGTCTGCTTTCAGCTTTTCATCTTATTCCAGGATAAAAATAGCATTATTGAAATATCAGAAAAATCACACTTGGGTTGTCGATCTGGACTTTGTTGAGCCCTAATTAAGATGTTAAAATCTAGAGTGTAAATATTTTTCCTGTGAGGAGTAGAAAACTGCTGATGACATTAGCAATGATCCTTAGATTGGAAATGTCTCCATCTCAGATTAATTCCAGATGCAGATCATAAATATTGATTCATGCGAGATGGAAGATTTCAGCATGGGTTTAACGTCTCTGCAAAACAGACCAGTGGAAGCTGTTGGTTGCTTTTTTTTCCTCCCTCTGCGCTTCTCTGGCAAGCGGAATGACTGATCGCCAATACGCTCCCCTCTGCCCCGTCCTGGATGCTCCAGTGGGGTTGCTGGGTCGTGCCCACCCGTGTCGGTGCTCGTGGGGCTCCAGGCTGGACACTCCGTGGCACTCAGGGTGATGTGACCCACCGGCGCGTCCTCGCTCTTTGGAGTGGGCGTTGGTGACAGGTTTCCAGGGTCTGACTTGGGATTCGCACGGAGGCAGATTTGCGTTGGCTCCTGGGCTTCTCCTCCTGCTCTCACTGCTCCCAAAAGCCCTCTGGATGTCACTGCTGTCCTTTGCAAGGCATCTGGAAACCCACACCCTCCTCTTTCACCCCGTCCCCTGGCTCAAAACCCCTTCCCCACCTAGCGCGGGGGTCTCGGCAGGGACCTGGGTCTTGGCAGCCTGTCAGCACGGGCTCGCCTGGCTCCTGGACCCTCCACAGGCCCTCGGACCCGGGAGCTGCCGGGCTGGGAGGAGGAGGAGGAGGTGGGGTCCCCAGCCCGCTGCTCCTCACGCCACGCCGGAGATGCTCTGGAGTGGTGCCAGCACCTTGAGGGCCTTTCTGGGCAGGTGGCCAGCAAGCTGATGTCACAGCCCAGCATCCCTACGGTACGGGGACCTGTAGGCTGTGCGCTGCTGCGTCTGAATTGTCTACGGGCAGCGGGGTCTGTCGGACAGACTCCGGGCTAGATCTTGGTGGTCGTAGCCTGAGGAAGGATGCTCTCCCTTGGCAGCAGCCCGTCCATCCTCAGGCAGCTCCTGGCATGAACTGGAGAACAGGGGTGTGTGAGAACACCCACCCTCCGCAGGGCTGGCTTTGAGATGTGTGTTAACTGCTAAATAATTGTTAAACGTGTGGGATTTTCATTTCTTGAAGGGGTAGAAGTTGGAGGCCAGCCACCTCTCCCCACACATATCCATTAGTTTTCAGGAGCATCTATGACTTCACAGTAAAACACCACCAATGCTCTTGTTTTCATCCTGTAGCTCCTAGCGTGGTTTGTTTTGTTGTTGTTGTGTTTTGTTTTTTTTTTTTTT
>ML997751.1:67517-131163 GCA_010365825.1 Otus sunia | reverse complement strand
TTTTTTTTTTTTTTTTTCTTGTAGCTCCTGTGTCTGGAGTCCTGCTACAGCAAGAGGAGATTTTAATTCTTCACAAACTGATAATAGCTTTCTAGTCCTTTTGGTTGAGAGGAGAGGCTGGATAATAGCTTATAGGTGTATGCAAAAATTCAAGCACTGTAAAAGAAACAAAAGGAAAAAAATATTTTATTTAAACATTTTATGATAACTCGATTGCTCTCATGATTTTTGTAGTGTACTGGACAGCTATCTCTGCATTTGCAGGGATCCCTCAGACCACAAACTTTTCAGGCTGCTGATCCTCTTGGTCATCTTGCAGCTTTCCAGCAGCACAGTGATTACTGTAGAGACAGTCTCACAGAGCCTGCTGTGCTGCTCTTATTAGAAGTATTGCTGTGCTGCAGAAAGGAAACAACAATAAAGGGAATATGTTGCTTCTGCATGCGTTAAGAGCACTGATCAAACCACATGAGATCCCATTTCAGACATAATGTGCATTGGAGGGCAAAATTAGATTGAGAAGTAAATGGAGCCTAAAATTTCCATAGCTTTATTCGTCAGAAAGCTGTTTCATTGCGTGGTTTAATTCTCCTAGTTCTTTCATTCATTGCGTGTAGCGTGCTGGCTGGAGTACATTTTAGAAATAATGGGATGAAAAAAAAACCATCTTTAATTTGGCAGTGGTTGTGAGGTGTGTAAGGGCCGTTCAGACCTGAGATGCGAGAGGATATGAAATGCAGAAGCATGTTGCACAGCAGCAGAAAAACAGCCAGACTGGCACTTTCTGCATTTTAACAGGAAGAGGTGTTTTGTTTCAGGAGGGGTTTGGAGTTTTTTTGGCTTTTGGTTTTGGTTTCTTTTGCATTTATTTAAATTCTGATCTATTTGAAGTTGGTTTTATTTCTGTTTTAAAGTTTCATTGCATTGCTGCTTGTAAAATACACTGCACGGTGAACTGCACTCGTTCGAAAAATAATATTTTCTAGGCTAAGATCTGCCATGGTGGTAAGCCCATTATTTTTATGTGAGATTTCTTTTCACTCCCCTTTGAACATGTCTGTTTGACAGGAGGAGGCTAACTGGTCTCACAGATAAGGAGACACATGGGTTTTTTTGCCTTTGAAGGCAACACTTGATGTCATTTCCAAACTAACGCAGATTGCTGAGCAGAGCACTTGATGTGCAGTGAATCCCTCTTGAAACAGTGAAAACTGCGGGTCGGTATAATTGGCACCAGTGGTCTGACCAGAGCTGGAGGAGAAGCCTGTGCACGCCTCTGTCCCATGTACACCTTCATGTGCCCGTCCTTCCAGGATGCATTTCCCTCATCAGTGTCCCTTCCAGAGCCCGCGGAAGCTGGCTTGGCTTCCCTCATGCTGCTTCATCAGTTCCCACGTGCTAATTGTCTGCAACGTTGCCTCTTCCCGCTGGATTACGAGCTGTGGAAGCGTGAACAAGGAGACGTGCCTCAGTCCCCTCCTTGCTGTTGCCTGGGTCAGAGGGACTCTGCTTCTCACCTTTACACTTTATCTCCATATAAAGAGAAGGTGTGACCAGGCCCAAAACTTGTTTGAATATCTCCATCAGTTTCAGTGATAAGGATGCAGTGGTCTCATCTTGCTTGCCAGCAGATTCTCTCCTGCTGGGGCCAGGACAAGACACTTTCCTCTGCTCCTGAAAGTGGGGTCTGGGGAGATGCTCCTCTTCCACGCTGGTGGAGGGACCAAGCGCTGGATCAGGAGCCAGCAGGGACTCAGCTGAGCTCGGGCTGCCAGGTCCTTGTGCCCCCACAGCCCTTTGTGGGGTCCCCATCTTGGGCTGAGCACATGCAGGGTCCAACCCCCCTTGACTGTGGCAGATCCCTGTGGACCCTGTGGCTGCTGGCGAGCACTGAGCTGAACTCAAAGCTAAGGCTGGGGGGGGGAAGGGTTTTCCTGCCCTGTGAAAATATTCAAGATTTTGGCTTTTTTCAGGTCTATTTTGTATTGACAAAAAGATGCCAGACTGGGGGAGAGGTTGACAAGTGAAAGTAGTAATCAAGGTAAAAACAGCTCAGAGCAGTGTGCATCTCTTGTTTTAATCTGGACCACTTTTGTATCTGTCCTCAGTAGCTTACATTTTACATAGCAAAGTCATTCCAAACTTGAAAATGGGATTTTTTTTTTTTAAAGGAAATTCAAATGTTCTAACATCCGCAGAGCTTTTCCCAGGAGCTTTTGGACTTAAAATGCCCAGATGAACAGCCTTGCTGCTTGCATAGACTCCAGGTTCCCACAATTCAACTTTTTTGGGGGTATTTCTGTCTCTTAATGTAAAGGTTTAATTAAAAAAGGTCTTGTCTGGCTCCGGTAGAAAGGTGGGATGGCTCCGTGGTCTGCCGCATCCTCCTCGCCACAGAATGCCCCAGTGCCTGCCCGGTCCTGAGCTGCGCAGCTTGCTTTGCTTCCCTCTTCTTTTTTCTTCCCCTAATTTCATTTAGAGCTGGTAATCTTGAATCAGGAGCCCTGGAAGTGCTGGCTAGAGCCAGCCGTGGGGTTTCACCAAGGGGCAAACACGCACACCCAGGGTTGATGATGTGGGGACAGGCGAGACACCCCAGTGGCACCCCCAACCTGGAGATCACGGCTTGGCGACCTAAGGAAGCCGTGTGCTTGCCCCGTGCTGCTGAGGCCCCTTTTTCCACACAGGACACACTTTTCCCACACATCACTGTGCTCGAGTGAGCACCGGGTGCGCCGGGTGAGCCCGGCTGTGCAGGGGGTTTGCCAGCGCCTGCCTCTTCATCCCCTCCTTTGGGAGTGACTGTGCTCCTCAGGAACAGACGTGTTCACGGTTTTAAGCACGTGGGGGACACGCTTAAAGTCCCAGGAGTTACCACGTGGGCTGTGCCAGCAGGCTGCAGCCTGCCCCGAGGATCGTATCCTGCTCCGGCTCATGCCCATGTGCTGCTCATGCCCCACTGCTCCTCTGCTGTTCTCCAGGCAGGTGCAAGAGGGGAAGGACCCCACAGAAGGGATGTAATGGATGTATTGATAAAATGCTGCTGTGTGTCCTCCTGCAAGGTCTCTTTCTTCTTGCGCTCACCTCTGCCTGCCCTCCGTTCCTCTTGGTCACCCCTTGATAGATGAAGTGCCAGCAATGGATAGTTGTCCTCTCTGGAGTCGGTGGTGTTGTGTACCTGGAGCGTGGTGGGACCCTCGCCTTCTGTCTGCCACACTTCTCCACATGTCCCCATGCATCCCCAAATCTCTGCACACACACAGCTGGGCACCTGAGACCCAACCATGCTGTCCCTGGACCGCCAGCGTGGCCTCTAGCCCCACGCTGAGCTGGACAAAGAGGAAGCTTGCCAGGCACAGAGATTTTGCTTACTGGGAGCCAGCAAAGGGTTAAATTATGCTTATGCGTTTTAGCACGTGACTCATTGTTGGCCACACAAGAATTAGGGCAGGGTGGGTTCTTGCGGAGAGTTGTCCACCTAGGGCATCTTTTCTGAGTCTCCTCACAGACGTTCCCTCCAATGCTGTGTGTGTGTGTGTCTGTGTCTGTGTGTGTGTTAAATGAGGGGTCAAAACAGGAGATTCTAACCTTGCACCTGTTACAGGAGGGGAAAGAGACACAGGTAGACCTGAGTCTAAAGACCTTCACCTTCAAGGTGGGAAAGAGACACAGCTTGAAGGTGAAGTGGGTGACGGTGCAGCTCATCTCCAGTCTGCAGACAAAGCCTTCTCATACTAGCAACCCTAAAAAGTATGTGAAAAACTGGATTGTTGGGTCGTTCATAGGGTGCAAGATGTGCATGGCTGCAAGGAAGAAGAGACAGGAGTTTTATGCAGCAGCAGCCAAAAGAGATTGTCCAGAAGAGACAAGGGTGAGGGCAGAGCACTCTGCAGGTCCAGGACTCTCGCTTAGAAATTGCAGAGAAACCAGACTGGAGTATTTGTCTGTACTTCTCCACTGCATTTTTGCTCTACCAGAAAGCACTGTTCTTCCTTCCTTTTTCTTTTCCCTGCCTCTTTCTTTAAGAAGTGTGGTTGTGTCAATGGAAAGAGTAGCAGAGACACCTGCTATGAAGGGCAGCTCCCGACTCCTCCAGACATCTGCCGCTGCCTTGCAGATGAGGGGAAAAATAGACCCACATCTGCAACCCCTGTTTCAGCGCAGTGTGCTTAATCTGAATTTTATGGCTTTGATAGCAGATTGCGGTGCCGCTGTCACAAGCCCTTGCAGCCCCAGTCACGGTGGACACTGTGCATTTCAATACCTCCTCCACTAATCTTTCCCCCACTGCTCCCATTCCCTGGCTGCTAATTTCACGCAGGCACTTAAACATGATGGATAATTGTGTTCTGCTTATCAATGTTTAATTTAAGGGCTGTTCCATCTGACCTGGATGCCCTCTGCAAGAGCTATGCCTCATTATTGATTTCATGGTCACACCTGTGACATTACCTGCTTTGTAGGAAGTAGACTTTGACATTCCTGTGAGGCTTTGGCAGCCAGAGCTAATTGTCAGAAGAATAATCGAGTCAGCAAAATCATTACAGGTGATCTGTGTGTTACCACTGTTTTATCTGCCTCTAATTAGGTGCAGGAGAGGTAACTCATCGCAGTAAGCATGCTGCACTAGGTTTGATGTCCACAAATAGAGCTAGATGAGCACAGGAGGGAAGTTATTCATTAACAGCGGTGTTTTGGTGTGTCGGGGTCCGGCAGCATCTCCCTTCCCAGCGGAACGGGGAGATGCGATCCCGCGGGTCTTGCTTCGGCGGGATGCAGAGTCCGAGCCGCGTTCAGGCAGGACCAAATGCTGGGACACCTGAGCGGCGGCTCTGGGCCCGAGGCAGTGACAGTGGATGTGCTGTGCTGCTGTGGTGCCAAGCATGGGGCAGTGTTTCGTACACGATAAAAAGATTATTTTTTTAAGATGGGCTCATTTCTGGTTTGAGGTGCTCCACTGCCCCGTGCTGCTGCCCCAGGCAGACTCTGGGTGTGACATACATGTCCCTGGGTGGTGGGGGGAGCAGGAGCCAGGTGATGGAGCTTGTCAGGTCCTTTTTCTGCTAACGGGATTGTGTGTTTGGCCTAAACATTTTCTTTAGGATAATGACTGAAGAAAAGCAGTTAGCACTAATAAAATCTCCACTGGGTGAGGGAAGAGCTTTTCTAAGCAGCAGCTGGATTTTTCAGAAGAAAAGTCAGTTCTGGTAACAGATTTGACTTGAAATAGGGTGGAAGTTTGTGTTTAATTCCCAGAGATTAAGTGACTCCCAAAGCTACTATTTGCTGATTACTTGGTTTTTCCTCTGGTGTTAAGCAAGTGCATCCCTGACTAGGAGGCATCACTCCCTCACTCTGGGGTAGCCACATCAGGAAGGCTGCTGAAGCCCCTTGATAGAGCAAGTGACATGTTCTGGGTCCTGAGGGCAGCAGAACAGTCCCCAGGGGACCCAGTGGCTGAGCAGCATTGGTGCAGGCCCCTTCCTCTGCTAACAACGCTTGTGGGCACTTGGCAAAGGTGATGCCACATGGCAGGGCCAGGAACTGGCTCTCAGGGGCAAGAGATCCTGTGGGATCTCGGAGACGGCACAAGATCTTTCCAGAGGGAGCACAGCTGAGAGACGAAGCCAATCTGTCCGCCTCAGCCACCTTTTGGAACATGTTTGCATGTTCTACTGATGCACCACTGGAGCCGTTGCGCAGCATCCCTGCACCAAGCCGGTGTTGGGGGCTGCTGGGTGAGGGGCTGCAGACCTGCAGAGTGAATGGGACGGTGCTGGAAGCCCCTGCCCAGCTCCTTGCACAATCCTGCGGGCAGGTCATCCCTTCATCTCCGCTTTGCTTAGCATCAACTTGCATTTTTAACTGGTTTCTGGAAAGACACAAAGAGTTGGGTGAAGCATCAGCCTCTGTCTGCAGCCAGGGGGGCAGGTCCCTGCTTTGGGCAGGGGTAGAGAGCATGCGGGTGTGTGAGATGGACCCTGGGGAGATGCTGATCTCTACTGGGCGGTGCTGGGCTACCTTGGGTGGCTGTTTCAGGCAGGGTAACACCTTGCGGTGGTGCCTGTGATGAGGGTGAGCGGGCATGGGGACCTGCCAGCACCACCAGGCTGGCTTTCCCAACACTGCAAACCTGTTGGTGTTGAACCTTTGTCTCTGGAGAGGTGGGGTTGCCCCATGAACCCAGCGCCTGATCGGTGACCACGCTCCTGAGCAGACAGCAGCTTTGCCTCTGCCCTAAGCGTGGAGCGGCGTGTGAAGGCTCCGTTTGCCTCGGAGAGGAAAATCACTGGCCCTTCTCTTACCGGGGATGGTTCTGAGGCAGCAGCAAAGGGGCTCTAAAAGCCCCCTCCCCACCACCTGAACCCCCTGCATTTTCTAATGTATCCTTTGCAGTAATTAATTACCTCTCCAGTGGGTTCATTTCTTTCATACCGTTACTGGCAATCAGTTAGATAAAGGGAAAAAACACGCTGGTGCCCTGTGGTATTGAAAGTGAAGGGTTTTCACACTGTCAGGGTAATGAATTCTGCAAGGGTTTGAAGCACCTGAGCTTGGGGAAGTCCTCGTGTCATGTGTCTGGGAGTGACAACCCCCAGTGGTTAATTACTGCCATGGATGAGAGCTGAGCTGATAGCAAAATGAGTTAATTTCATTAGTAGTTAAATTTGAAGTTAATTGGATTCACGTTTACACACAGTAGTATACAAAGACATACTTGCAAATGCTCTTTGCTGCCTTCTTAATTTTTTAAAAAAAGGTAGATGAACTGAAGAATGCTTCTAAACTGCCCCCTCATTTTTTGTCACCATGTTTTGGAGACAGGAGAGTCCTTTGCTGCCCCGTGCTACTCTTTGCCCCAGCCAGCCTCGGGCAGCTTGTCCTGCAGCAGGGACATTTGCCAGTGCCTGAGCGCCGCTTGCCACGTCTGCTCGGCGGGGTGTTGCTGACCTCTCCTGCAGCTGCTGGCAAAATAGGTTTTTTTTATGGAAGAAAATTACTTATTTACACTTTTTTTTTTTTTTAAATGATAGTTCACTTCCAGCACGAGTGCGCTGCCAGCTCCTGGTGAACGGAGGGACTGGCATTTATTGCGTATCTTCTGTGTGCAGAGCCAAGCCCTTTGACACGCGGCTGCGCCCTCCAGTCCCACAGTGCCACTTGATATTGTTATTGCTCGGCATCATTATAGCCTGGTTTTTGGAGTAGTGCGGGACGATTTCTGACAGGGATGTACCTAAGACTGGAAATCACGTGCAACTTTTCATCCCCGTAGCGAGCTCATGGTGGTTGTGTATGTGCACAGTGTCTGTAACAGAGGAATTTGCTCTGCTCCCCCCAGCACTGGCTCCCCTGTCCCCTGGGGTACCTTTGCTCTCCAGCTACATGGTCCCCAGTCCCTCTCCAGACAGGTCTAGCTGGCACGATGTCAGGTGTTTTCAGCTGGATCCTTGCAGGGTTTCGGTGCCAGTGGTACACAGAGTGCTCCGGCCGCTCAGATCCCCGGGGCAGCCCTGGCTCTGTGGTGTGGACAGTTGTGAGCCCGTGGTGCCTGTGCCTGTGCTGTTGCCATCCAGCGTCACACCGTCATGAGTCAATGCTGGCAACCGCTCGCCGGCTGCTTGGCCCGTTCTTGTTGCAGCGTGCCTGGGTGGGAAGAGTGTTTGAAATGTTACATCGCTGACTGTGCGGCAGCACTTTCAGTCCCTCAGAACAACAGCAGCTCACCAAAGGACTGGTTCACTTTTTTCTCCATGGAAGGGAAAGCAGCTTGTCTGCAGCAGTGCTTAAAACCGAAAATGAGCTCCTTACCTCCATCTCCAGGATGGAGTTTTCTCCAGTCAGCCTCAGGTCTGCTCTGCATCTTTGCTTTTCACAGCAAGGTTATTTGCTGTACCTGTGTGATGCTGTGGCAAGGGCTGTGGAGTGCAGGTAATCCCATACTCACCTTTTTTGTCCAAACACCACTTCTGGTATTACTACTATTTTTATCCTGTCTGCATCAACCTACTTCAAATGAGTCCCTGGCTTAGTCGGTGTCCTGGTGAACGGTGCACTTCTCTCTCTGGCTTGTAGAAAAGCAAGGCAGTGGGGTGCCCGGAGTCACCAGCCTCACACTGCACTTATGCAGTGGCAGCCCATCTCCTCAACATCACACCTGGATGCTGGATGCTCTCCTGAGACTCCAGAATATTTGTTGTCTCCAGCCGAAGGTGCCAAATCCTCACCTCCTGGCCTTGGCAGCCTGGGCCTGGGGTGTCCCGGGTGCTGCTGAAGGCAAAGGGATGGAGCTTTTCTCTGCTGCTGTGGTGGGAAGCATCTGTGGCAGGGTCACTGATGGAGGAGACAGCACTTGATTGGGACCCAGCTGTGTTGGGGAAAAGCACACTGCCAGTCTCACTGCATCCTGCTTGAAGAATGTGGATCTATTCTGCCTTCAGTAACACAAGCATGGTGTGTGGTGTGTGTTTTGAACACAACCTGTCTTGTACAGGTCCTCTAGACCCTCTCCTCTAAGACATTTCTCCTCTGGGATCTGCATGAGCAAGACTCAGCAAGGTATTTGGGTACCTGAAGCTTCAGGCAGTGGCCTCGTAGAGTTGGCGCAAGTTGTTCTTGGAAGATCCTGCTAGGCTCTGCTCTGGTTGAGCTTCTCCATAGGCTGGAGCTGGCAGCTGAGCTGCTCTGTCCTGCACAACACCAGCCCACCCTCAAGGAGTGAGGCAGCTCTGTCCACGGCCACTTGTGCCCCATCTCTGACTTTTGGCATCTAAAATAACCTTTAAAAAGCTCCGACTGAAGGCATTTAGGAGTAGGTGTGTCTTGAAGGGCCTTAGTCTCTATGTCTCTGTGTCCCACTGCTAAAATGTAGATGTTTGTTTCTTCTTGGCAACTTTGACTACATGAGTAGGATAGCAACACCTTAGGGTGGAGGCTGCTTCTTATCCTCTCTTTTTGCCTGGGTTATTAGTGTTTCTCTGAAATAATTTATTTCAGTGGAGATGGGGATGCTCCACTCTTTTTTGCGGGGGGGAAGAACATTGGGTGCAACTGAGGGGATGAGGTGGAGTTGCAGCACCTGCAGCTGTGGCCTTGGTCACCTTTTGCCAGCCTCCCTTGATCCGGTCCCTGCCTGAGGCCTGGCTGCTGTGACCCTGCTGTAAAGTTTTGTCAGCAGATGCCAGAATGTTTAATTTGGAAATCAGATGCCATGGAAACCAGACCATGAGTGGTGTTGATGGCAGAGGAGTGGAGATCCTACTTTTCTTGATGTTTCCAGTGGTGGCTCCATTGCTCAGTGCCCTTGACAAAGATCCAAACCGTGCTGGGTGTGACCACGGCTTTGGAGAAAGGTAAAAATGTTGTAATATTCCAGTATATTGAAAAAAATGTAGGGATTTTTTATTTTTTTTTTAAAGTTATTGGAAAGTGAGGAGTGGGGAGTGGTCAGTGTGGAAGAGGTTGGGAGGGGAGCTTGGCTGCAGACGTGGGCACCTTTAGGAGATGAGACTTCGGGCCGATCCACAGTGAGAGCACACCGCCGAGGAAGGGAGGAGCGGTGGTGTCTCTTCTTGGGCCTGGGGAGGGCTCCTGGGTGGTGGTACCAGCATGGAGGTCAGGCTGTGAGATGCTCCTCTGCAATAGAGACAGCCCTTAGTCAAGGGCCGGTGCTCCCTGCCAGTGCTGGGGGTGAACTTTGCTTCTGTGACCAAATTTAAGTAGATCGCAGATGCTTTTGCCTTCCCCAGGCTGTAGAGATGACATAATCGGAGTTTAGTTTTGTGCTGGTGAGAAGAAAGCAGGGCAGTGACGAGGGGAGAACATTTTAATCTAAAAGAGCCGTTTTCTGCCTGCATTGAATAATTAGAATTCATCATGCCCTTCCGTAAGGGATCTGGCTTTCCCCTAGAACTGGAGAGCAAATTAATCAATTGTTTTGAACCTTAAATTCTTTCAGGATGTGGATGCACCATAAATATTCTGTAGGAAGGGCCTGAGAGGAACGGCACGCATCCCAATTTGTGGATGCAGAGTGCCGAGGAAAGTGGGGCACGTGCTGAGAGATCGCTGCAGCGATGCCCGCATGCCGGGCGCTGCCAGAGCGTTTTGTCACAGACCCCTTCATCTGGTGGAGGTGGTGGGGAAGCGGCCTTCGTGGCTGTGACCCGGGGGTGGTGAGCAGCAATTTGCAATAACTTAGCATTCCCGTCTCTCATCTCATCAGATGAGGTCTCATTTCTTTGATGGTAACAGAAAAAGAAAGATTTTAAAATTTTATTTTTAGACCTGTTCAAAATGAAATCGTGGCTCAAAATCTCTGCCAACCAAAAAAGTTTAAAAGTGGGTTTGGCTCATGGGAAAACATTTAGCTTCAACATCTTCAAGCTCTAAAGACTTGAAAAAAATACTGCCATAAAACCAAATGCCTACAGAAAACAATTTAAACATGAGAATCTGTGCATTTCTTCTTGTCAGTGGCACTAAAATTGACAGTCACGTAACATTTCTCATTGACCTGACATGCCACATTTTGAGGAAGGAACCTGTGCTCACAGTGATTTTTGCCAGTTAATGGTCTGGTTCGGGCCAACAGCTGTGGGGATTCCCTTGTTCCTCCCTGCCTGGCTGGGGTGGTGGGTCAGGCAGAGCAGCACTACTGGGGGTCCCAGGACAGATGCTACTAGGTGCCTGAGTGCTCCTTGAAGGCCACTTTACCCATGGATAATGATCTGCCTAAGGATGCCGTGGGAGTCCAGGAGACCAGGACTGGGCTCCAGGATCCCCTCTGGGATGAGGGAGTGGATCATCCCTGGTGGGGTCATATGAGCTCCCCTTCCTCTTGGTGGGCCACCTCCACCTACAGGAAACCTGGAGAGGGACATTTTACAAGGGTGTGTAGCGATAGGATGAGGTGTAATGGTTTTAAACTGACAGAGGGCAGATTTAGATTAGATGCAAGGAAGAAATTGTTCCCTGTGAGGGTGGTGAGGCCCTGGCACAGGTTGCCCAGAGAAGCTGTGGCTGCCCCCTCCCTGGAAGGGTTCAAGGCCAGGTTGGACGGGGCTTTGGGCAGCCTGGGCTAGTGGAAGGTGTCCCTGCCCCTGCAGGGTGGTTGGAACTAGATGATCTTTAAGGTGCCTCCCAACCCAAACCATTCTGCAATTCCATGATTCTATGATTTCCCCGGAATCCTGCTGTGGGGGTGGTGGCTATCCCAGGATCTGTGTGTGAGATGTCACTTCTGCAGCGCTCCGCGAGATCCGCTGCCTGCACCTCCTGTCTTTGCTCCGTGGGCAGTGACGTGTCCTGGGCAGCGCTGGGAGCTGTGTCTGGGAAGGGGGTGAAGAGGGGGAACCCCGTCCCCCTGGTCCGGGGGCAGAAGGAGATGGGGGACGCCCTGCAGCCTGCTTTCTGCAGGGTTATTTACATGGAAGACCTGTGGATACTTGAATAAAAAGAAATATTTCTGCAGTCTAAGTAAAGCGCACTAGATGAGGCTGTGTCTACAAATCTGACCCTTCTGGCACCATGGCAAACTATATTTTAAACTGTCTTCACATCTCAATGTGTCTCATGTCTTCTGTTTGTTCTTTTTTTTAAAAATGTCTTTAATAAGAGATAGAAACCATGTCCCACATTGTATTTAGATCTCTGCAAACTGTCAGCCCGTGCACTGTGATTTTCTGGAGGGTTTTCTGGAAAAGTGTCATTAAGATCACTGTTATTTCACATTTCGCTGTTTCTGACTTTGCAAATCTGAGCTTTGGAGGAAACTGGGAATAGGGGCGAGCAGCCGGAGTTCAGGCTCTTCCCCTTCCTGTCTCGCACTTCGTTGGAGCTTTGTGGCAGCTTATAGAGAAAGCAAAACTGTGCCTCCCCTCCCTGCCAGGCTGGAANGGGGGGAAATAAAAAAATGAAATGAAAGGAAAAAAGACAAGCATTTCAGGAGGAGAGCCGAGGCGAGCGCGAGGCAGAAGCCGCAGCGCTGAAGGGGAAGGGGAGGTGTGGAGCGGTCCGGCGTGGAGGACAAGCAGGCTCCTTGGTGTGGGAGGTCGTCCAGCCCATAGACTGCCGGAGCGAATGGTTTGCACTGGGATGCTGAAAGAACCCCCAGCGTCCCTTCTGTGGAGCCTGGGGCTCGCTCCATTTTGGGCTGTGCCAGACTCTTCCCGTTGGACACAGACTCTGCTTGAACCCACCTGTTTTCTCTGAATGCTCAGCATCCCTCTGTGCTGTCCCCGTGGTGAGGTCACCAGCCCCTGGGGGCTGGACGTGTCCTGACTTCAACATTCCTCTGTGCAAAACTGTGCCCAGACTCCTGTGGGGACACCAAGTCATCCTCAGGACATGGTATTTCTGTAATTTCCTTCCCCTTTTGGAGCCTCGTGGTGAGAAATGCTGAGTGGCATGAGCTGGCTGGTGGCCAGTGCTTGCCTGCGTGGCTGGTGTGCAGAAGCCCGGGGTGGGCAGGGCAGGGTCTTCAGGTGCCTAATGTCATCAATGCCACCCACCATCGCTGTCGGCTGCGGGTCTGTGGGTCACCCATGGTAGGATGGTGACATCGGGGTGCTGGCAGCGAGCAGTGCTGGAGGTCAGATGCTGCTGGAAATCAGCATTTATTTCAGCTTGAAAGAACTGCTGGGATTTGTCCCCAAGCTCTGCCTCCTTTGGTCTGGATGTGACAGAGGCTGTGAGGGAAAGTGGTGTTCTGAGGCCCAAATACATATGTTAAGAGTCATGAATTTGGCCACTGAGTATCATATGAGTTGGGGATTCTCTTCCTTTCCCCTATTGCTTTTCAAGCCCTTCAGGTGATTTGAGACAGTTGTTTGGAGTCAGCAAGGTCAGAGAGTTACTGAGGAAAATCCTCCAAAGTGGGATTTCATCTGTAATCATGTGGCTCCAGGATGTGGTGATTCAGAAAAAAAATCCCCTCATAGTAGGAAAGTGGGAGTTGGTGACAGTGATTTGATGTACACGCTCTTTTGGGGTTAGTCATTGTTACCAGCCTTGATTATGTTCTGCAAATTGGGTTCTACCAGATTACTCAGGAGTTAAGAAAAAATCATCCACTTTATGGGTGTGTTACAGTTAGGAACTGGCTATGGAAATCAGATCATAGGTTGTGTGGAAACCAATTTTTACCCATAAAATTTAACCTCAGGAAGAGCTGCTGAGAGGGCAGGAGATGCAGTCTGTGAGAAGTGAGAATAAAAAGCAAGCACCTGAAAGCAAGCCTTGCTGGCAAAGAGTGTGAGGTTTGCTCCGTGTTTCACACTGTTTCGTGGACACACGCGTGTACAGGCGCTGTTGTGGGTACATTTCTTCTGTCCTCAGCCAGGCCTGCCTGACTGCAACGCCATGGCCGGCTGCTCTTTTCAGGTGAAGGTCTGAACTCGCATCATCTCCATAGCAGGACCGCAAGCTCTGATCGCGCCTTAAAGCCTGGGGAGTGGCAGGCTGGGTTGGTCATGGCCGTGTGCGGGTGGGCAGACGCCCTGCCTTGCTGGTCCCCTCCTCTCCTGCCCAGTCCCTCCTGGGCTGCTTCTTCAGTGATGCCGTGAGCTCCCCCCTCACTCCTGGTGCATCCTCCTGCTGAGAGTGAACATCGGAAAACCTGGGTGCATTGGATGCATCATTCGTGGTGAAGGTGGAGGTTGAGAGGCTTTTGGAAATCTTGTGGGAATCTACTGCCTTCTTTCAGAGCACCTTTCACTGAAAATCTGGCTGTGAGCACCTGTCCCTTCCCCAGTTAAGGGGAAAACTTGCTCTTCCGTCTTTTTTTGGGATTTACCAGCTGCCAGGGTGGGATGACAAAACTGCAGGACGTGGGGCTTGACAGTGCTCAGCCAGGGGAGGTGCGGTGAGGGCTCGGTGATGTGGAGTCACCTGAGCTGATTTTCGCGGGTAATAGATTTTATTTTTAACTACACATAGGCTTGTGTGACCCATTATATTGAATAACTGCACTGTTCCTTTCACTGGTTCCTTTAATAACAACCTTCTGCTCCAGCTAGTGTGAAGGTCAGCTGCAATTCCTGTAGGTTCTCCTTCTCATTTAAGTGAGAATTTGCTAACTAGCATCCAAAATACCTTCTCAATCCTTCTTTGAGTCCTGTCCTTTGCAGGACCAGTTCCAGAGCCTTGCTGGGGAAGGCACCGCAGTCCCCAAGGGACTGACTCTGACGCAGGTGCTGGATCCGGTCTGGTGCTGTTGGCACATCCCCGCTTGTTCCGAAACATCCAGATCGCTGTGCCGAGGGCGCACGTTTGTTGTACCAGGTCTCAGGGATTCATTTCACGACCTGCCACTGCCTTGTCGTAGTTTTCGGAGTCCCTGCTAGAAATGTGCTTCCTTGATAAGATTTTTATCCGTTAGCCATGAATTTCTGCTCGCAATTAAGCAGAGTGTTAGCAGTTGTGTGAGCTAAGTGCTTAGAGACGTGTGAGAAATATACACACAGTAAGACATAGGCCGTGTTTTGTTGCATGCTTGTTGCTGCCACTGCCGCTTGTGCCGCTGGGGGTAAACCCCTCCCTCGAACGCGTTTGTCCCACATTTGTCACACACTGGTGGGGCCAGGGACCATCCAGCTCCTGGGCACCGCCAAACTGTGTGGATTCAGCGTCTTGCTCCGAGCTTGTCTCTTCTCCAGCTCTCCCACTGTTCATCTGAATGGGAGAAGCTTCTTCCTCCACCAGCCCTGAGTCCTTCCCTGCTTCTGTCTCAGAAACCTGTCCCCGCGGCATCGCTGTGCCTGGCACAAACGCCTGGTCTGCGCTCTCAGATCTCCTCCCTTGCTTCCCTGAAAAAACAGCCACTTGCGTAGCAATGGGGAACTTCCTTTTTCATGTGGCTTGTGAATGTCTGCTGTCGCCCAGAGAATAAATTAACAAAATACTTTTCTCTAAAGGAACAGACCAAGTAAATACACGGCTTTGATGTCAGCCCAGAGCTTTACAAACGGAGAGCTGGCATCACTCGAGGCTCCCGTAAATGCGTTCCCTCTGCAGGTCACTGGCCCTGCATGCTTCTCCCACATTTTGGTGGCTGTCACCCTGTCAAGGTGACCAGAGAGGAGCTCTCCGGGAGTCACTGCAGTTCCAGAAGGCCGCAAACAAAATGGGAAAACAATGGGAAAATAAGTGGTTGGGGTGGCCGTGCTTGGAGGTGGTGGTTAATGCCAGGCTCCCGCCGGATGCTGGTCACGCGTGGCGCTGCAGGGCACAGCCAAGGTTCCCTCCTGGTTGATATCTTCATCCACAGCCGGCAAAGAGCACACCGCGTCGGGTTTTCAGGCAGTGCCAAACCAAGGAGTGCCGTCAGTATGCTCCAGAGTAGGGCTGCCACGTGGAGGCCCCTAGGCAGGCTGGGGCAGGAGTGTGAAATCCAAAAAGGGCAAATGTAAAATCCTGCAGCCGGGCTGAGGACCGGCTGGCTGCTGGAGGGACCGCAGGGAGCTGGGCATCACGCTGCAGCGTGCGCTGGCAGTGAGGGCGACCAGCAGCATCCTGGCCAGGAGCTGGAGGGAGGGGGTTATCTCTCCCCCTTGCTTGGCACTCACGGACTCGCAGTGGGAATGTGCTCCCAGAGCAGCCTGGTGCCGCCGTGCAGTAACCCTCCTGAACATGCCCAGGACAGATACTGAATCTATTCAGGCCTGGGCGCTCGGGGCACTTTTCCACGAATCAAGCACCCACCAGCAGGTTTTCATGCTCCTTTTATACACAAAAAACAGAGGTTAGTGCTTTTCCAAACATGCCTGTTAGATACTGATTGGTCAGTGATTAACGTACAATTTTAACGCAGCTTATCTAATGCAGCTACGACTGTGTGTGCTCAGGGGAAGGGTCTTCACCCGGGCAGGGGGCTTTTTAAGCTGGGGGTGTGGTTTTTAGTATTACAATGAGGGCAGTTCACTTTCAGGCCACTCGAAAGTCAGTTTCATTGCCAAGTTAATTAATCGAACAGTCCCTTTGCCAGGTTGTCAAATAACTCATCCTCAGCACAACCCCAGACATTGTCTTTACGGTCCAGGACGTTCTGCTTATATTCTAGGGTTCGGAGATCAAAGCTTATTCTTGATGAATTTCTTATCACTAATCAGGGCCATCTTGACCATGCTTCAAAGTCTTGTTTGACCAAGCTTCAAAACCTCAGGATTTTCCCCATATGTGCAGTAACTAGAGCTACTAGCGCAGTTATTAACCATGTCTACTAGCAAATGGGAAGTGTACTAGATGAGCAGTAGTGCAGTTTTGGGCCCCCAACACCAAGAGACAATGGGCATAAGTTGAAACAAGCAAGACATAAACTAGGGATGGAGAAAAGCTTCAAACTTTCCTCCGTGAGGAGGGTCCAATGGTGGAAGAGGTTGATCAGAGAGGCTGTGCAGGTCCCATCCTTGAGGATCTTAAGGGCCAGGCTGGATGAAGCCCTGAGCATCCTGGTCTGGCCTCATTGCTGATCCTGCTGTGAGCAAGGTCTGGAGAATGTCCTGAAGTCCCTTCCAACCTGAAATGCCCCATCATCCTCTGACTCAATGTTTTAATCATGACATGGCTGAAAATGTGCTGCAGAGTCAGGAATTTAGACATTTCTGCCTCATCCTGTGAGCAGAGGTAGAGTCAACGAGCTGTTAACAGGAGGAGAACAGGTCCCTCTCTGGAAAGCAGTGATGCCGGCAGTCTCCATGGGTGCACAGATGGGACAGGTCTGCTCTAGACCCCAATCACCATTAATCGACCGAGCTGTGAATCCCCCTTGGAGGCTGGAGGGAGCTTTCCTGTCACAGGGCAATGCCTAATGTCTGCACAGGGACCGGGAGAAATCGCCCTCCGTGTTCCTCCTCCCACCCATGACTGTGGTCTCACCCTGCTGCAGTTCTGGCGGTGCCCCTGGCTCAGCATCCCCTGGCCCTGTGCTCCCTGCCTGGCTCACCTTCTCCTCTGGGAGACCAGGGATGAAATGGGGAAGACGGGTCGGTCCGGCATAAAATTGGTGACTCTTCCTGGATGCGTTGGGAGCAGGCAAGAGAGCAAGAACATTGTGTGGCATTTGTCGTGGGAAGCCACCACCTGCCCACGGCTGGGGCAGGGGGTGCAGCAGCGCCCTGAGCAGCTCACCCAAAGTGGACATTTCTCATTAATCCTCATTGCCTAGTGGCTTATGCCTCAAAGCATGAGAGTTTATATCCCTTGTAAATGTTTATTTTGTCTAGTGTAGCTCTCTGGATGTTCTCATTATCTATTTAGAGGTTCAATCCACTGTTGGTTCCTGCTAGATTCGTGGTCTCAGTACCACCTCGGGGCACAGGATCCCACAGGTTAATGAGATACTATATGCAGAAATTATCTCCAATAATTTGGTATTATTGTTATTATTTGTTCACACTGTGATTGTGCCCCCGATGTGCCATCGCTTTAGAAACACGGAGCAGTGTTTTCCAGCCAGCCTTCCCTTGTCTCCCGGGAAGAGCAGGCAGGAGCAAAGTGCATCTTCTCCACCCCATCCAGTAGTCACAGCCTGGAGCTTAGTGCCACCCGGCTTTGCTTTCCCCTTTCCAAAGAGTCATCCCAGGGACGTTTGACTCTTCTGATGGAGGTGGTGCTGTCTTTTGCTCACAACTTCTGCTCTCTGCTCCCTCTCCTGCCTCGCCTCTGCAGACTGGGCTTTAGGAGCGTAGCAGCAGCAAGCGGGGAGCACATCACTGGGAAATGCAATATTTGCAGGGATTTTACTCCATTACCTGTGTGGGTGACCCAGGGCCTTTTTTGAGGTGAAGTGTTTGAAAGGGAGCACAGCTGCTGGAGGAATGGTCCGCTGGTCATGGATAGCACACCATTAGCCTATTTCCCTCGCCTTTGTGGGGCCAGACCTTCTCTCCAGCACCGTCTGGGCTCTGGTTGGGGTTGGATGGTGATGGGGACTGGTGCTGCTTGCCTGGGGTGTTGTCTTGGTCCTCTGTTGCTCCACAAACCATCACCCTATTTCCAGCAGTGGGTCAGGTCTCTCTCCGCGGATCACTACTCGTGTCCGTGGGACTGCTCCTGAGGCGTGTCTGAGGGTCTGTGTCCTCCTGCATGTGGGGAAGACAGTGGCCATCGGCAAGGGGATGGAGGGGAAGGCATGAGGAGCAGTGTCAGAGCTGCAGCAAGTGATCTGCCTTCACAAATATCTTGGGGCAACACCAGATTGTGCCTGCTCTGAGGACCACTGTGCCGGGAGCTGTTGTGCTCAAGTAACCGTGATCGTTCACTTAAATACTGACTCCAGCTCTTGGGTCAGAAGCACTGGGACAGCAGCCCCTGCTACCCCCCAACCCCGGTTTCTGTTTCCCCCCCTCTTCCTGTCCCTGGGGATGGACCTACCACCCCTTTTCCCCTCCCAGGACTGTCATTCACCCTGTCCCCTCCTCTCCTGGCGGGCCCCGCAAGCCGGGTGACAGGAAAGGGTAGACTGTCCGGAATAGTGATGCTGAAAATATAGTCATTAATGGGACTCTCGAAACCCAGATGTCCTTTCTGAACACCGGTAATTTGTTTTTAATGAAAAACCATGCAGTGACCCTGAACAAATGAATTTCCTTTATATGAAGTCTATGTGCAATTACCCGACTAAAGGGACCTGAAAACAGTGACATTCAAAACGGGGCTTTGAAAAGAAAAGCGTAAAAAATAGCAACGGTGTCATTAACAATCTTTTATCTAGGAGAAGATGCTAGTTCTAACGTGCAAAGCAGAAGGAGGTGATGTTGGGAAGCAAAACACGTGATTTTCGAATATGGTTCTTCCTTGGGGCTAGCAGGTATTAACGTGGAGGAGAAACGAGGTTGTGTGACCTCTCCCTGCTGGGGCTGCTTCTCCCACCTGAGCCTGCAAGGGACAACACCCCCTCCCCCCGCAACCCACATCAACCCATCGTGCAGCGAGGGGTGCAGGGGAGCCCTGTGGTGTGGGGGGGTCAGGAGGCAGCAGTTAGTGTGTAGGACCTCCAGAATAAAGGCTGTAGGGGTTGGTGGGGTTTGGTCCACTCTGTCATGCTGAAGACTTTGTTCAGAGTTATTTTACATTATTTATTCTGGCTCTGCCAAAGTTTTGTGATGGTGTTTTGTCACCTCCTGATGCGCAGCAGTACATATTTGAAAGCAAGGCAGCTGGGAGGTAAAATGCTTAAAAATGGAGTCAGAGAAAGCAAACTGCAGTACGTGAGGTGACAGAGGGCATCGGTGGCACAGCCTCAACCAGGTCCTCCGCTGTTGTACAGCATAAAGCTGGTACTGCTTGGTTACTTGGACAGAGACGCTGTTGTAGCCAGTGAAAGAAGGATCAGGCCCTTCATGCTAGAAGGACTTAGAGCAATGGGGGAATAAACCTTAACATTTCTTTCGTGGAGTGGGAAGTTTGCAAGTTACCCCCTTGGAGCCTGGAGGTGACTCCTAAGGCCATTTGCCATCTGCTCCACCTGCTTCATGTTGCTGTCGCAGTGGGGATGTGTATCTCCGCTTGGATTATGCGCACTTTTACTTTTTTTGTGCCGATTTTTGCAGGTCATGTAGCTCAAACCCAGCCGTCACCCAGCACGCCCCAAAACCACCTTCACCCCCCACCCATGCACACAAAGCACCCCTGGCTTCCACAGCCAGAAGACCCACTGCCAAAGGACAGGAGTATTGACATTTGGTGTTCTCTGTTTAAGCGAATTTACTGGTTTTTTTGCAAGTCTGGGGATGCTACACAAAGGTGCTTCCCCACCCTTCTGTAATCTCAGAAGACAAATCCCGGAGAAGTTTCATCACATATGATGGAGCAAGTGATGTGCCTTCGCAAATATCTTGGGGCAATACCAGATTGCAAATCAACTGGCAAATGATTCCCTTAATTAATAACAAAGCAGTTAGGTAAATGGTTTGTGTTTATCCGCTGCTCATGTACATTTTGAATGAGGGTCTGCCAGCACCTTGGAAGCCTGGAGAAACGTTTCGGTGTTCATCTCTCAGAAATGTAATTACTGCGCTTGCACAGAATATAGATAAAATTTATATTGTTTTCAATATGATGTTGTCAGATGTTATTTCATTAAATTGATTTAGAAATTATGCCAGGGAGGGCAAGAAGGTGAAGTGTTGGGAAGCCAGCAGCCTCTGGATCTGCTGTTCCCAAACCCGCCTTCCTCTCGCAGACCTGACCCTCGGCTGGGGTCAATTAGCCCCGACCCCAAGCGCCGAGGCTCTCTGCTGCTTACACCAGCTGAGGATGCGGTCCCCAGCGTCCCACACGCAGTGAAGCCGGTCCTGTCTGCTCTGCGGGCTCCCTCCTCTCCGCTCTGGCCGTCATTTCTGCCTCCTACCATCAAGGTGAGACACTGTGCATATCTAAACATAAGTAAGCAAGGCGAAGTGTGTATAAACAAAAGGGTCCGTATTTGGGAGTGAGGAGGAGGAGAGAAAACATATTGTATTGCTCCACTCTTTGGAAATTTCTATGCATTTGTAATAACAAAATTACCATAATTTGCTCGTTAACGCAGCTAGATCAGTCAAGCATTGTTCCAAACACGCAGAGGCTGCTTCTCGCTCTAGGTCTGCCAGTGAGTTAAGCACGGTGGAAATTAGCATGCAAATAGCCCTAATTCGGCCGAGCTGTCAGATCCGCATTCAGCCGCTTGTTCCCTTTGAAATCCCTGACAGGAACGGCTCAGGCAAGCCCACCCTCAAGTAGATCCAGCCAGAAGAGGTACCAAGGGGGCACCTCCTGAGTGACAGTTTGGCTACCTTCAGTCAAATCAATCAGTCGCGTCAGCCGGCAGCGGCGCGTGGCGATGCCGGGGGGCTGCAGCGGGGAGGGGAGACAGTTTCCAGCCAGACCTCAATGCCAGAACTATCCCCCTCCCCACCCCGGGATGGTGCCAGGGGTTTGGGGCCCCGGCAGCCGAGTGATGCCACCCATGGGATAGGGGAGCGTGCTGTTCAGACACTGATTTTCAAGTTAAGCCGCTATTCACGGCAAAAAAGTGTCGTGGTTGGGGGGTTTCAGTGCTTGAGGGGTGTAAACTGGGGTCTGTGGTTGTTTCTTCTGGAGGCTCCTGGCGTGTCGTGGTTATGGAACTCGCGGAGCATCACTGTGGAGGATGCCACGAAGCGGTCGGCATCCGAGGGGTGCTGACTGTGGATGGGGGGAGAGGGCTGGAGATGCCCAGCTGATGGGACAGGGTTCCGTCCCGTGTCCCTGCGGGGAACCATGGGACCCCCCGGCTTCTTTTCCACCCAGCACATGCTGAGGTGCCCGTGAGGAGACACTGGCGGCAGCTGAAACCGGGGGCTGTTCCCTGCTGATATTTCATTCAGTGTTACAAGCCTGATGACTGCCCACCTTTAAGTAACACCAGTGATTATAAAAGCAACAGCAAGAATTTAAAAGAGCCTTTTGTTGCTGTTTGTTTTGGGTTTTTTTTTTATGTTACTCAACATTTTTCTGCCCCCAGCAAGCCAGTTGTTTTGAGCCCCCTTGTGCTGTCGGATACTACAAATACAACCCTCTGCCCCAAAATACCCAGAGACAAATTCAAAGATGAGCTGCGAGTAGATGTTTTGCGTTAAAAGCTGCCCTCTGCTCGTTAGTTGCGTTAGTCCTGTGGGATCTGGCAGCGGGAGCTGCCCGTCGTGGGGCTGGTTGCCAGAGCTTGCCCTACACAGGGTCCGTTTGCCCCCATCGAGGCAGCTCCCAGGGCCTCCTCTGTGCACCAAGGGCATCCCCTCTGTGTGGGGGATGCAGTGCCATCCTCCACCTGCTCTGGGAAGGCAGGAACAGCTTTACAAAGGATTTCCCAATGGATTGTTGTCTGCCTGGCTCTGGAAACCAGCGGTGACAATGATGCACCCCTGGCGTGCCGTCGGTCAGAACTCAGTGTCCAGCCGGGACATGGCGTGCCAGGGGGGAGGCACGCTGCTCTGCCCTCCATGGTTTGCTCCGTTTTTGTCATTATTGACAGCTGTCTGTCAGTGGAAACGCAGTAAGAAAGAGCTAACTGTAATTAGAAAGCCATGAGGTCTAAATTAGTTCTGATTTTGGGGAGCTGTGGATTAGTGAAGCAGAGCACCAAAAATCCAGTTAAGGTGCCGGGTGTCCTGAGCCATGCGCAGGCGTTGCCTCCGAGGTGGGAGCATGGGCCTGGGGCTGGCCTGGACTGGCTTGTCCTTGCAGGGCTGAACTCAACCCCTCCGCTCGTGATAAGATTTCTCAGACCACAGTAACAAGCCATGTCAGAGCACACAAAACGCTTTACAATTTCTGAGCGTTCAGTTTTTGTGCTGGTGTCTCCTTCTGTCATGTCAGCACCCAGAATTTAAAAAAGTTGGGGGTTACAAAAGCTTTGTGGTTGCGAACTACAAGCTGCTGGAGCTTTGAGCGTGGTGGTGTCCCCGGCATCTGTGACGGCTGTTTCCTGACAAACTGTTTGATAGAACCAAGTGCTGAGATCCCCAAAGCCCTTCCAGGCCCACCGTGTCTGTGAGCAGGAGCGTGACGTGGCCACTGTATTCCTGCTGCCCCGCGGGGAGCGCCTGGGGTCGCCCCCACCGAAAGGCAGCAGCGACGGGGGAGCAGAGTCCCTCCTATTTCCATCAGATCCAAGCTCCGCGGCCCAACTGGTGGGCGCTTTGTGGTTCCGGGGGTGCTGGGAGGATGTGGTTTCTTTTCCCCCGGGTGTCAGACCCTGGGTAGCCCATCTGCCGCCCGCGCTGAGCACCCCATGGAAGGGCGGCTTCCGTCACCCCAAGCCTGGTTTTCTGCATACACTGAAAGTTTTGTCTGGCTCTGGGCAACAGCCTGAGCAGTTCTGTATCTGCCCGACTTCGTGGCGTGAGGAAGCACTTCCTAAGTTGTCCTGTGATGAACTGGGTGTCTCCTGCTTACAGTGTTCGTGTGCCCAGGGGAACGCTGGAGGCCAGGTCCTGCACCCAGGCACCGCTGTCACCCCCCCTTTGCTGTGCAGGGTGACCTGTGCAAAGATTTTCGGTTTGCAGCCATTCTCCTGCAGAGCGTTATTTATGAATTCAGCCTTATTATCACTCACTGGACTTGTTTTCTGAGCCTGTACGCTTGATTTCTGTGTGATGATTGCTGGAGGGAGTTTGCTTCCAGTTAGGGCTGTTTGGACATAGAACGTCTGCCCTGCGGTAAACTCCCAACACTCAGAACTGATGTCTAGGGCTCAGACTGAAATTAATTGTTTTGAGAACTAAGTATTCTCTTTCCAGGAGTTTCTGGACACACTGAGACTTCATCAAAAGAAACGAAAATGCCACAACATTGCAATAGATTGCAGTGCAGTACAACACGATGTAATATAATCAGTGCAAAAGAAACAAAGCATGGTAACGGAAAGAAAACCAAATTAAGTTAAAACTTCTAAGAAAAATTACATGCCTTCGTAAAAATGAAGGAAGGTGCTCCAAGGTCTGCCCCATTTCCACAGCAGAACTTTCCTCTGAAAAACACATTTTAAAGCAGAAGCTGCCAAACTGTAGGAAGCTGTGTTTGTGTTGGAAAACTTGTGTGTGCACCGTGTCGGCAGGTGTAGGGTGCAGGGGGGAAGAGCCCGAGGCCGTGTCTGCTGCTGTCCCTGCTCACGGCAGGCTGGCTGTGCCAGGAGAAGAGGGACAGCCGGGGTGGGGAGGTGAGAAGTCTCCAGAAAGAAAGATGCATTTACTCATTTCTAGCAGTAAATACAGCGCTGGGGCACTTTGATTGCAAATAAATCACCCGTCAGCTATGGCTGCAGTAGACTTGGGATCAGGCTCTGCTCTAGCTGCGGAGTAAGCTGGGAAGTTTAGATGTAACCCCCTTAATTCCTGCATAAAAAGACTGATGGCAGCACTCTGGTCCTGACTCAGTGTCCATTTAGCAGCAGATGCACTAAATCCTCTCAGTCTCTAGCAGCAGCAAAGGTTGCTTCGTCACACAGACGCGTTGTCACAGAATAAATAACTTCCAAGCATACACGGATGTTTTACTCACATGGAGAAGGTGTGTGTGGACTCCACGGTGGGATGGAGTGCCTGGGCGGGAGAAGGGCTGCTTGAAGTGTCAGTGGGAGACGCTGGGCACAGGGCGATGCTGCTGCCCCATCTTCTCTTCCTCCTACCACAAAGGAGCCGCCTCAGCCCAGGCTGCCTAGTCTTGAATCCTGCACGTTTACTGAAGTCAGGAAGCGTAATGCCAGCCCTCGGCAAGGAGCCTGGTCCCGGGGGTGTGTGTCCTGGGCTGTTGGGATGCGTGGGGAGCTGTGGGTGTCCCCCTGCCGGGATGAGTCCTCGAGCATCAGCCCGCTACGCATGGGAGGAGACGCCCCGTCCGTCATCCCTCCCCCACCACGTGCTCTCTTCCTTGGCACAATTTTGGGCTGATTCAGCTGGATCAGGCCAGGCTGAGCAGCTGCAGACATTACTTGGAAATGGCTTTGGCTGCAGAATGTTTGCCAGCAGAGTGTCCGTCCTGCCGGAGGGCCGAGCTGCCGCGCTCCCGGAGATTGACCTGAGATGGGCTGACATGTTTTTTCTCTGCATTAAAAGGATGACTGTAACGTGGATGTGGTGTAAAACCAAAGCAGTGCTGTGAAAATCAAGTGAGAAATTATCTGTCTTCTGTCACTCAGCCATTCATTTGCATTGTGTTTGGTGTCAGAAAGAAAAGCTGACATCTCTGCTGGGGCCGTGCCTCTGTATTTCAGAGCTCACACAAGCTCCCCGCGATGACAGAAAGAACCGGAGGGGGAAGGCAGACCCTGCTGATGCGCTAAAGCCCCGGTCCAGGGGTGGCTGAAGCCTGGAGTCCAGCTGAAAACCTGATCTTGCAGGCAGAAGGGCTGAGATGCTGAGGTTTTGAGTGGCTCAGCCGGGAGCAGGGGGTTTACACGAGGACAAGAGACTTTTCTGTCCATCGAGGGGCAGGACCTGGTTGTCACCCGGCATAGCTGGAGCTGCTGGCCTGGTCCCAGCAGAGCCATGGCTGGTGCTGGCATGGTCAGACATGGTGACCAAGGACGGGGACACCAGGATGCCTGAGGAGATTCCAGTGCAGGAGGATGCTCCCTCAGCCGTGCAGACGCTTTCCTGGCCCCGTTCACACCTGCATTTGCAGATAATTGAGGACTGCTTCCATGTCAGCAGCTTTATCAAGCTACCAAAATGCTTAATTTCCAGACTTCACAGTTTACACACCATAGTTACGTTATTACAGCTCGTAACATTATATCTACTGCTGCTACTAGCTAAATTACTTGTGTAATTCCTGGAAGTAACTACACATTACATTATCATTATGAAGGCTGAAATTATAAAAAAGGCTAAAGTTAGGATGAAGCATGGAGTGGAATATTTTCATCTGAACCAACCACATTTCCATTACACAGTTTGGAGGCTTTCATTCCACAAGATGCTCCGTGGTACATTTTGCACCAATCTGGGATGAAACCGCATTGCAAAGCTTGATATTTTCTGCGAGACAGAAGTTTTGCTTTCCCTTCTGCCTGCTCTGCCTGGTCGGTCAGTCCAGAGCGGAGAAGATGAAGCGGTGCCGAGGCTCTGGCGTGGGTCGCTGCGCTGGGCATCGCCGGCGATGCAGCTTCTCGCTGCGGGGTCTGACTGGGTGCCGGCGGCTGGTGGAGAGGGCGGACGACTCTGCGGGGGGGGAGAGGGAAGGGGCAGATTCCTCACCGTCATTAATTGCAGTGCCATCTTCTATGCAGATGAGTTGGGCAGTTGTCCTCCTGGTATGGGGAGATAAATCTCTCCTAATGCAGTTCCAATATGGTTGCTCTGTGGCACCACCTACCTTTGTTGTATTAAAGTTAAATACCTTTGTGTACAAAAGTTTAAAGTGCATAGCTAAAACCTATGTGCTTGCAGTAATTGCAGATGTAAATCTTTTTGTCATCCTGCAAAGACTAGGTGAGGTATTTCATAAATATGTCAGAAGCAGCATTAAAATTTTATGGCAGGCAGCACGGGTCGAGAATAGTACAGTGACTTCACAGCAAGGTACGTCCACCTTAACCCACAACTCATTAGTCATTGATGGGATTTCTGTGCCTTGTAGCTTCTTGGAAATGAGGTAGTGTTACAAAAATCTGCATGTTACTGTTTTCTTAAAATATGACAACCTACTCAGAACCATTAAAAATAAAATTGTACATCTTTGAGCAGGTGCTAGTTAATATAAAGATAAAATAAGGGGGAAATACTGTCCAATCTGTATGATCATAAAATTATTTACAACCTTCATTAGAAGTTAATTGGCAGTCTTGATGGGACTGGGAACTTTGGAGGGACGTTGTCTGACTGTGACCAAGCGCCTTCCAGCCACAACTGCAATAGACTTCAGCTTGGCTGACGTGCAGGAAAAATTAGCCAGTGCAGGGGCTAATTTCGTTTTGAAATCACACGTGTGAAGGTTCAGGTGATGGTTGCACCTAGAGTGTCCATCAAAGGGTTAATCAATGACCACAGGATGTTACAGACATAAGTGGGATGTGCCCGTGGAGCATAAGGGTGCGGGTGGAGGGGGTCATAGGTGATAATAACCGATCTATCGATCCGCGGGATTCTTACGGCGGGGTTACCCCTGGGTTTACAAGCCTGTTTTTCCCTACGCATGTAAAGCGCGTGCGCGTACCTGTGCGTGCGCCTTGGAGATCCCTGTCGGAGTCCGTGTGTCCATCCGTCCGTGTGGGCTGTATTTCTGCCCGGGCACCCTTGGTGCTCCCGGGAGGAACCTGCTGCCCACGGCGCGGTCCCCGGCATCTGGGGAAGAGGCTGCCTGAGGCCGCTGGTGGGGGCAGCTCCCCGCAGATGCGTGTGTGGTCCCCCGACAGCCCACGGAGCAGAGCCCCCGCCCCTGCTCCAAGGTGGGCTTTGCCCCCAGCATCACTTCAGCCATGCAGGAGGGTTGTGACTGTCTGTAGGGGACTGAACACGAAGGGTGTAGGAAGCGTTTTGGGGTCCCGGCCAGGAGGTTTTTCCTCCCACTTTTAGGAGAGAAGGGAGCTTTAACAAACAAAAAGTATTTCACTGTTTGTTCAGGTTTGTTCGCGGAGGGTGTTGCAGGTGCTCAGCCAAGAGCTGCTTACACTGCCAGCCGTGGTAATTAGCAGTTACCGCCACATTTCTTACAACGAGCGGTACAGACGCTGTCTAATTAATTGGATGGCATTAACAGCACTACCTGGGATCCTGCGAGCGCCTGTGCACTCGTGGTCGGCTGGACTCTTGCAGTACGTCGCTGCTCTGGGGGCTCTGTCTTGTCTGGAGCTGGATGAAATTTTTGACATAGTTTTACCGTATTGTGTTTAAACAACACAGGTAGAGGGCTTAGAGCTCTAAGAACTTGCCGTTTGTCAGTTTTTTTCATTTAAAATCAAGAAGTGAAGATTTTGTTCTGTGTAAGGGAAGTTTTACTTGAAAATCATTTGTGAGGGCTGTTCTTTTGCTGAAATCTATCACTTTTGATTCCATCCTCAAGAAAAAAAAGGGGAGGAATACTAGCTGTAGAGAAAGCATTTCTCTAAATTGTCAATTATTAATGGAAATTAATAAATTATTTATTTATTAAATTAAATGTTCCATTTATTAATGCTTTATTCACTTCTTTCCTGTGGAAATAGATAAATTGCTGGATACAACGAGCATCCACAGGCCGGGAGCAGCTTCCCATTTTGTTGCAGAGCACCTCGGGTGTTTTGAAGAGCAATTCCTTTTTTCAAAACTGCTCATTGAAGAGGTTTTTTGCAGTCCCATCAGGGAAAACGTTTCTTTTTCAGTTAAACTCCTTCCAGCCACCGCAGACCAGGTGGGAACTGCAGCTGGTGGGCAGGAGGGTGGCATCAACACCCGAAACGGGTGTGTGCCCCCCCCGGCCCAGGCTGACGATCCCTCCCAGAGGGATCTCTCTGCGGCAGCCATCGCCCTCACGTGTCGGACCTGGAATTCGCCCTGGCATGGTTTCCAACATTCCAGTCTTGAGATTTCCCAAGCCTGCTCTGCAAAGACTGGCCTATGAATCCTGCATGCTTGTCCTGGGGCTTTTAGCTGGTTATCACCCTGGGTATTTTCACTGAGATAAATTGGGTAGAACATGGTGGGCTTTTGCTCTATATGGTGTATTTTCCTGCTCAGCTTCTTCCCAAGGGGAACATTGTTTCTGAAATACACATTTTGTTTCAGTAGCACTGTACTTTGGTAATTTTTCCCTTTTTCATGCTCCTGTTTTTTGTAGTGTGTGGACTGCATGGTGCAGAGCAGGCAGATTAACAGCCGTGGGGCAGAAGGCAGAATTATCAATGTCCTTCCTCCTGTGGGACTTCTGTGGGAAAAAAAAAAAAAAAAGCAGGGGACCAGGAGAAGACCTGGCAGTCAATCCATGGTGCACCCTGGATTTCTAGTCCCGCAGGTTAAATGCAGTTGATATTTATAGATTTGAGCAGTATAAAACACTGATCTGTTGTTTGCTAGTAAATGTTAAAATTGGAAGAAAGTCCAAGGTTCAGTCAAAAAAACCCCAACAGTACAAATTACTTTGGATGTCGCTTAAAAGATACAGTTTGTTTTCCAGTTGAGATTTTTGAAATTTTTTTTTTGGTCTCACTAAACTCAATTTGAAAACTTACCACCTCTCTGAACTTAAAAGAAAAGCAAAAGATTTGTTTGGAAAACATCTGATTTTTAAAAAAAAATTAAAATCCAGGTCTCTTATTAACTGAAGGATTTAGTCAAGATTGTTGCAAATTTGCAAAAGTATGTTAGTGATGTGAAACTACTTTGTTGTGTGAAAGGAAGTTTCAACTGAAAGGTGCTTCCCGGCTCCCCTGTACACAGAGAAAACTTCTAAGGGAGCGAGTTTTGTGAGTCGCAGAGGCTGCAGCTTTCCAGGCAGGGCTGCAGACCTCTGTGTCTCTCACCCTGAGCCACTACAGCAGCTTGGAGCAGAGAGGCAAATATTGAGGAGAAATTACGCCGTTGTTTCTCTGCTGAGAAGCCAGACCATTTTCCTTCTTCTCTGAGGTCTCCCACAGCTGTTTCTCACTCTGACGCTGCGGGGGATGCTGCCCAGGTCACGGTGAAGCGATCTCTCGGGCAAGTGTTGATGAGCAGTGAGAAGTGACTTCTCCCGCCGTCCTTTGGTTTCGGACCCTCCAGCGCAGGTGACACCGGGCCCTGTCGCACGTGTGACTGCCGTGTCATGGGTTTCGAGGCTGCATTTGAACAGCCGCTATTTCGCGGTGCCGGCCGGTGATACGCAGCAACTTGGGTCTGTCCGGGTGTCTCGGTGCTGTGTTTAGCCCTGCTGCCCATGCAGTCAAGCATATCTTGGCTACCAGGGTAATGATTGTTATTGGAATTCACTGAAGGAATTTATGATCCATGTGATTACTTCCACAAAAGAAAACGATAGAAAACAAATAAAAGCCATGAGAATGTTAATTTTTTAGAAGTTGCAGTAAGGTCCTCTGCCACAGGGGAAAGATAGATGCACCTGCAGCCCCCGGAGGGAGGTCAGGCTGGAAGGCAAGAGCAGGAGCCCAACTTAGGGGCAAGTACAGCAAATGTTTTTTAAACTTACCCAGGACCCAAATGAGGAATGGGCAAGGTGTTGCTGTTGCTGGCCAGACTCTGATTTTTGTCCCACGACCTTCTGTTCTTGTCCCTTACACAGTTGCATTTATTAAACACCATTTCTCCTGGTTTGGTTTAATTTTCTGCCAAATGGAAGGGCTAAATAAATGTCCTGCACCCGGAGCTTGGACAGCAAAACAACTCTGCTAATGGGGACTGGTGGAGAAAACCAGCGGCTGGGATGAGTCTGGCAGGAGGGACGGCACAGCTGCGGGGTTGTGGCTGCTCTCCCCGTTGGGAGAGCTGTGGTGCGGTGGTCGCCGGGAGGAAGGCACTTTGTATGACCTGCACGTTGTATTGCCTGCACATTGTGTTACCTGCAGCCGTCACCTGGATACAACCGTTCACCCTCGTGGTCCTGATGGCTTCTTCCCATCCCAAATGCGTGTGCAAAAAACTGGTATCTGAGAAAATGCAGTGAAAAGAGTCCAAACACGTGTCAGCCTTCATGTAGTTGGCTCTGGTTGAGCTGTACTGAAACTGAAACTTCTGAGTCACGGGATCTTCTGAGACAGTGGGGACCAGAGCAATGTGTTGAACTTGGAAGTGACATATGAAACTGCTTTGTTGAGTATCTGTTCAAATTTTGCGTTTCAGTCCGAAGGTACCAGCAGCTGGGTAACAAGCATGTTCCGTGTGGACTGGGTTGCTGGTTTCTGCTGGTATTAAGTGCCACAGGGTCTTAAGAAGACAAGGCTAAAGGACACGTTTGTTACTGTTGTGCTGCCTCCTGGGGCTGCAGCAGGGTGCTCTGCGTGGTGAACAGTGGTAGTGTGGTGGCAGTGGTCAGGCTTTCTCCATCCTAGGAGATGGCCAGACCTTGGCCGGACATGGCCCGTGTCAGAGCTGGTCCTGCTTTGAGCATCTGCCCCATCCTTCTGCCTTTCAGCAGAGGGGGAAGGTTTCCCACAACCTCCTGCCCTGAGTCCAGCACAGAGGTGCCAGCATCCTCCCCCATCTCCTCCAGGGCCAGTTCTCTAAAGCCATGGCAGTTGGAAAGACACATGAGACCTCTTCCTTCACCTCTTGGTTCTCAAGAATTTTAAGCTCACGCTTTTCAGTTTCGCTGCGGATCACGAAGGAAACTTGCAGGAACTTACCTTGAAACCAAACAGACAGGTAAACAGGAGTTGATAATCCCCGGAGAAAACGCTGCGGAACAGATGACGCTGTTTTGCCTCCAGCAAAGGGTCTGTCCACCACGGGGCTCACCCCGTGGGGCTCCCACCCTCTCAGGGTGGAGAGCATCTCCCAGGGCTGCCGCTGCCTTGTAGCAGCAGCGTTCCTGGGAATTATTCTTCCCTCCCCTCCTGCACCTCTGCCTCCAGGGGCAACAGAATCCTTTTTGGGCTTCAGCCACATAAAGCATCGTGGCAGAGCGGAGTCAGGTCTGCGGCGAGAGGTGAGGAGAAGCCCTTGGTTTGGCGTCGTTGTGTCTCAGTGATGTGGGAATTACTAGGGAGGGGGCTTACCATTTTGCATGAGCGGGTCCAATTGCCACCCCTTCCTCGTGGCGCGGGCAGACACCGTGCACGTGTGTGCAACACGCCGCACGTGTGCGCATCCTCCGGTAGCTGATTCGTTGTGTTTTTGAAGGGGGCGAGGGCTGGCCGCGGAGCAGTGCTGTCAAGAAGTGCAGCTGATGGACCTCGGAATATCTGGTGGAAGTCACGAGGCGTTCATGCAGCGTTCATTCATCTAGCTTAGTTTCACTTATGGCTGTACCATTTGTCTGCCCAAGTGCTGCGATGGTAGCAGCAGGGCTTGAGACTTTCTCCCCCACTTCTCCGTTTCCCCTCCCCTCTCCCATATTTCTTTTTTCTCATTTTCCTTCCTGCCCCCCTTCTCTCTCTCTCTCTCTCTTTTTTTTTTTTTTTTTCCCTGCAAGGCTGATGGATATGCAGAGTATGTTAAGAAGCAAGCAATACTGTCACTGAGCTGATGGTGCTCAGTGACTCCTCGAGCTCCTGGCTGGTCTGTACTGCAGGAGCTTGACACCCTGACCACTGAGGCATAAAAAACAGAGAATTGGAAGCCTCAGCCTGACAGGCACTGGAGCATCCCCCAGAGAGGGTCCACGATGTGTGTCTGTGTGTGAGTGCGGGGAGGAGGGCAGTGGGGATGGTGGGGGGAGGAGAGCAAGGCAGGAGAGGATGAAACAATGAAATGTCAACCCGTTCCCACCCACAGCCCTGCCGCAGCGCTGACGAGCGTTTAGAAAGCGCTGCCGCCCGCTCAGCAGTGTGCACAGCGTCGGCGCGGGACGGACCAGGTCCATGCAGCCTCGAGAGGATGGGAGAGAGGAGCAGTGGGCGTGATGGGGAAGGAGGGAGAGTGCTGGGACAGCTGAAAATGAGGGGTTGTCCCGTCCTTGGGTGGGAACGTGTGGCCTCCCTTGGGGCGCAGCTCTCGCTGTGGGCTTCGTTGGAAGCCTGGGGTGGTGCTGGCGTGTGAAGGAGGCGGGCAGGCTCCTCCATACACCCTGTGCAAACAGCCTGCAGCGGTGATCAGAGTCTGTCCTGCTGTCCTGTCCACCCTGTCCCTCTGCCTGTGCACAGTGCAGCTCCAGGGGACAATGTGGCAGCGAGACCTGCTCCCGTTGGCTCTTGTGTGCAGTGTCGTGTTTTGTGGAGCTAAAACGGGGCTCAGCCTCCTTGTTTCTCACTGCCCTGTGGAAAGGAAGAAATGAAACCTCTGGGGAAGGTGGTGAGTGAGAAGAGGCCCCCACAGGACAAAGGGATTTGTGTGCAGCACACGCTGGGACCTGGCTGTGAGCCTTTGGGGACTGGGAGGGATCGTGTCACTCACCCATGAAGTTACCAGCCAGTTTGCTGCTGTGGTGGGTTGACCCTGACTGGATGCCAGGTCCCACCAAAGCTGCTCTATCACTTTGCTCCACAGCTGGACAGGGGAGAGAAAAGATAACAGATGACTCATGGGTCGAGATAAGAATGGCTTAATAAAGCAAAACCAAGGCTCACATGCAAAAGCAAAGGGAAACAGAAGATTTTATTCTCTACTTCCCATCAGCAGGCAATGTCCGGCCACTTTCTGGGCAGGAGGGCTTCAGGATGAGCAGCAGTTGGTCTGGAACACAAATATAAATAACAATAGCCCCCCTCCTCCTCCTTTCCCCCAGCTTTTATTGCTGAGCAGGTGCCATACAGTCTGGAATACCCCTTTGGTCAGCCTGAGTCAGTTCCTGGCTGTGTCCCATCCCAAGATCTTGCCTCCCCCGGCCCACTGGTGTGTGTGTGGGGGATGTTGGAGAGAGCCTTGGTGCTGTGCCAGCGCTGCCCAGCAGCAGCCAAAACACTGCTGGGTTATCAGCACCTTTCTAGCTGCCAGCACACCGTGCAGCACTCCGAGGGCTGTCGTGGGGAAAATTAACTCCATCCCAGCCAGGCCCAGTACAGCTGCCCATGTGCTTTGGGTAAACACTGGTAGGGCAGATCTGGGTCTGAGATGTGCTGGAAGCTGAGGGGCTTTGGGAGCAGGAAGGACTCTGAATGAGCATTGGCCTCAGGTGAGGAGACAGAAGGGCCCAGGGAGGAGCCACTGTGTCCTGCACGAGGCAGCTTGCTCCCTGGATGGCGGAAGGCAATGGGGACACCGCTGCCAGTCCCCGTGGCACCTTGGGTGGTTCCTGACGTCACTTCTGGCTTGTCCGTCTTCACCATGCCTCACTCTGAGAGTGAGAGGTGTGATGGAGGTAACCTTCGGGTACTTAAGTCGTCTATCGTCCATAAGGACAAGGAGCAGAGAGGGAATGTAGATACGGTGTACTTCACTAGGAAGGAAGGTTTGGAAACATCTCCATTTCCCATGGCTCATGGTGAATTGATGCTAATCCTTAGAGGCAGTGAGGAAAACCTGCTCTGAGGTTGTGAAGAAACGCCATTAACACAGCAAGGTGTGCTGAGCGTGCAGGCACTTGCTGCTGCTGGCGCAGGGCTCCTCTCATCGCCCTGCCAGTGGGGCAGAGAGCGGGTCAAGGCTGAGGGGTGCAGGTCTGTGGGTCTGAAGGGCGGTGGGGAGCAGGGAGGGGGTGTTAATGGAGACCCCATGGAGCGGAGCAGTGGTAGGCAGCTCTTGCTGTCAGCACATTTACCAGCATCCTTTGGTGCAGGCTGAGGGCGAGCTCGTTTTCACCGAAGCAGCATCATGTGGAGACCAAGCTACCCCAGTCCTGACCCTATATTTTAGAAGTAACCTGTATTATAGAAATGACCAACCTGTGTTACTTCTATATTGGCAGAAAATACCTTTGCATGTGGAGCTGGAGACGTGGCATCAGGGGTTTGCTGCTTGGCTTGGGGAAAGGCAGCCCTGGGGATGGGTCGGGGGCTACACCAACACTGAGGACCAGAATGGGTGAAGGTCACAGCGAGTGTTTACTGCTGCAGCCTGGCAGCCCTCTCCTCTTGCCATAGGAATCCTACTTTTTCTCCTGCCCTGCTGTGTTGTCCATGAATATATTTGTGTACGGGAGAGGGAGAAGGAGAGGAGGAAGAAAGAGAGGAGGAAAGTGGGAAACTGTCATTTATGGAAGATTTCCTTATAAATCAGCAGCATTGTTGGTATTTGCATGGTGGTGGATCCGGGTGCCCTGCCCAGGGTCAGAGCCCCATGGTGCAAGGCTCTGTCCTGAAGAGCTCGCAGCTGAAGTATGAAACAGGAGGTGACATGTGAAGAGAACAAACAGATGGGGAGAGCGGGAGCTGGTGAGGAGATAAATAGCAGTAACTCTTTGAGCCATTTTTGTGCCTTTGTCTGGAGGGTTTCAAAGCCATCTGAAACTGATGCAAGCATCCCTCTCCTTGGGTCGCAGTGATAGATGGATGTCTGGGACCAAGGCCATGCTCTCCTGGAGAGCCTGGAAGGGTACCCAGTATCTAGAAGATCAGCTGTTTCATCTTCTCCTGCCAGCAGAAAGCCTGTCTGAGCATCCCTGTCCTCGCATTTTGTTTCTTGCTGTGAGTGGTGTAAGGCTGTAGAGGCAAGGGGCGGCTCAGTTGGTGCATCCCAGACTCCTCTCCATCCCTCCTTGCTGTCTTGTCCTGCAGCGTGGGCTGCCTGAGAAAATTCCTCCAGCTCAGCAGGCCTGGGCTGCAGCACAAAAAGGACATATAAAAGATGGCTGCACCCATTTATGTAATAACCCACCCACCTGTATTGCCCTTCCTCAAAGAAAGCGGCCAGCAGTGCTTTTACTAAGGCCATCACTGCAGCACAGCACCACTGAACACCTCCTTCCACCCACAGTGGTAACTGTGGTCTCAAATCAAATGATCTTTTGTTTTGTCTTTTTCTCTTTAACTTAGGGAGCGAGTTTTCTGGGAGCCCATACAGCCACCCACAATACTCAACGTACAACGACTCCTGGAGGTTTCCCAACCCTGGACTCCTCGGTAAGTTGTCATCCCCGCCTTGGGGTCTCGGTGCAAGCTGTGCCTCGTTTGCAACCCGACAGCGATCGGGGCAGGATGCGGGTCCTGGCACAGTCCTGAGTTCCTGTGCTTGGGCCCGTGCAGGACTGCAGGTCTCCATCAGGCTATGCAGATGCTCTTGGTTCCCTTTGTCAGCAAGAAGCTCCCACCTAAACCTCTCCTCTTCCCATTTCTGCCCCATAAAATCCTTCCAGGGACACAGGGTGTTCTCAGAAGGCAAAAACTCCATTTTTTGAGGAGTCCTGTTCAGACAAAACTTGGGTTGCTGAGTTGTGTACGGCCGAATGCGAGTCCCGCTGCTCCCCAGGCTGTTTCTTGCTCGTTCAAGCACTTTGCATTTCTCCCCAACCCCACGTTCCGTTTGCTCCCCAGTTGTGTGTTTGCACGATCCATCCCTCCTTGCAAGGGACCGCAGTGCCCGCACAGCCTCACCGACACTGGCATGGTCCCTGCAAGCAGTGGGGGGGCAGGAGCCCCGTGATTCCTGCAGGATCATGGCCCTCATGTGAAGGATAAACATAATCCATTTTACACCACTGTCAAAAGCTGGCCCACTTTGACCTTATATACATGTAGCATGCAGTAATTAGAATTTTTCCCTGCATAATTTGCATGGATGAGGTAAGTAAAATACCAATTAATTGTCATCTCTCAACACAGGAGTAGCATGCCTTAGAGATTTCCAGATTTATGGATGACAGGGCTGTTATATGTGACCTCCAGCAGCGAAATAATTCTGAATTTTTGTCATACTTTTTTCATCCAGTTTCTTTGTTTTAAGTAATTGAGTCCCCATGTAATTGAGCCACCCAGGCTGTATTCATCATGGTTCTTGTCCTTAAACAAATCCTTGGGGAGCAATAGACAGCCTCTGCCTCTCATGCCATGGTGCTGGTATAATGCTGCTATTTGCCGTGCCACATTTAAGGGTTTGTTAGCGCTTCCATCATAAATCAGCGGACAGATCTCCAGCTAATATGGATGGGCATAGCTGCACAAAGCCAGGGGAGTCCCTGTGCTTAAACCCTCAGTTTCCATGGCCACAGCCAGCAGCGCCTGCGGGATTTTGGCTTGGCCATGTGGGGAAGAGGCTTTAGCCAGGGGGAAGAGCACGTGCCACGCTTTCTTCCTTTCCAATTTTGCAACTCCTTTGGAAGCAGGAGAGCCGCTTCAGCAAAGCTCCGCTGCATGGACAGGCCTGGGAAACCAGGTTTTGGGTGGCTTTTTTAATTTTGCTTGCAAACTAGTCAAGAAACTAGCATGATGTTACAAATAAGTGAAAGCCTGGTCCAAATCCTGCCCTTCCCAGTGGAGACAGGGCTTGCAGCAAGGCTCCTGGGCCACACACCATGCTCCCCGCCGTGGGTGCACACCTCGAGGTGGGGGACACATGCACCGGAGCCATCCTGAAGCTCCGTGCTTGCCCCACGGGGATGGGCAGTGGCCCTTCAGCCCCGTCAGCAGCAGGTTGTGCCCACAACCGGCTTGGCTCTTCACTGGAGATGACGGGCTTGTGTGAGCTCTGAGCGCTCAGGCCTGGTGCAGGGCAGGGCACGTCCCCGTGGTGCCCTGAAGCCGGGGCAGACAGGCAGGTCTGCGTCAGGAGGAGACTTTAAACCAGAGGCTGGTCAGGAGCCACCCGCTTGCTGCCAGAACACCTCTTACCTGTGCCATTCCCTTTTGTCCCTGTTCTTCCTCTTTTCTTTTTCCCTTTATGAATGACACATTTTGGGGGCAAATTCCGCCTCATCTCCAGCCATGTGGTAGGCACGACGCTTGAGCAGAGCTGAAGGGATGGCGTGCTCCCCGTAGCAAGGCTCCTGTCTCAGGCTGGTGAGGATTTCTGCAGCAGTGTTTACTCAGCAGCATGCTGTGAACATGTGTTTAAATGAGGCAAGGGCAAAAAGATTTGGATGCTACCATTCTCCTCTAGAAACTGCAGCTGTATTGAAATTGAAATGTTTCATGGTATAATGACAACAATGCTGGCGGTTTTTGCTGGTGGGAGCTGTTAAAATGTGTAATCTTGCTTCCTTGTTTTGATCCTCTATGAAATACTGTGTTTCGATATTTTCAAAATCTTACGTTTCAGTAAACACAGACTCAGTCGCTGCACAGGTAACATTATATTGCTTTGAGTGTGCAGTGACACGCTGATTTGGAGTTATGAGACTGGCAGTTTTAATGCATCAAAAAGAAAAAGAAATGGGAAATGTTCTGCAGCAAGTCCTAAGGATGTACTTGCCATTCCAGCTCAGCCTGGTCACAAAACTGGGAGTGCTGGAGTTTCCTGGAGGGGCAAACCCCCTTGTCTGACCACTGGTAGTTTTAAAATACCCGTTCTGCTCTGTTCCTGTCATTGCTGCAGGAATTGCCGAGCTGGCTGGGAGCTGGTGCAGCCCGTACCCCCCTGCGCTGCCCGAGTGTCCTGTAGGCACCGTGTCAGAGCTGGGCAGTGAGCTCTCATGAGCTGAACCTCGGGATTCCCTTTCATTTCAAACCTCTCTGTCAGAAAAGCACCAAAAGCAGAATGGTGGTCGGTTTGGAAAGGCATTAGAAGTCAACATCGTAGCGCGCACGGCGCGGCGAGGGTCCGTGACCCAGCCACGGGTTGCCTGTGCCCAACACTGCTCGCCCGTGCGCACAGTGCTGGAGGTCAAGGGCAGCGAGCTGCTGCTCCAAGGGACAATGCAAGGTCCAGGTACAGCCGTAGGACCCACACGGCATGTCTCCGTGTTCAGCTGTAGGCTGCGGGTCGGACACATCTCTTATGCCCTGAGGGCATCCCTCTTATCCACAGCTCTGCCTTTGTCCCTGGAAGCCTGATCCCACACTCCCTTCTGCCTAGGTGCCTGCTAACCCCACTGGTAATTCAGGGCAAGTAGGAATCTGCAGCAGAGCCTTAAAATCCTGCTCCCAGTCTCCTCGCACACCCAGAAGGCTCCGTGTGACGAGCCTGAGCACCTGCAGTGGAGAGGAGGTTAATTTAGACTATATCCAAGATGCTTCCACTCTTCTCAGGAGTATACGTGAGTGTGTTTAGTAATTCTCTCCTGAGAGCAAGCTCTGGCAGTATCAGCCTCAAAGCAGAAACCTTGACAAAATTAATCAGGACTGGTACATGGACTGACACAGTTTGTTTTACTAAGTCCCGCTCCCTTCACCAAGATGAAAGTGTAATACTGTAAGCACTTAACAGCGCCTATGTTCAATTAATTCCCTGTGCTGGCAAGGAAGAATTGCACCGCAGCAATCACACCAGGCTGAGACCTGTGAAAGAGGAGCTAAAAGGAGAGATGCTGTGATCTGCAAGTGGCAGGAGGAAAGAATACTTGGGTTGAAAAGTGATTTTTTGCAGGGGGGTAAATAGGATAGGAACAGAGAGATAACAGCAGCGTCTTTTTGCTGCGTGGGGTAGCTCAGTTCCGCCCTGACCATGGCCGGGGTGAAGACAGACCCTGAATTTCCAGAGGGATTTGCTGGGAAGAGGACGCAAAACCTGGCCGCTCACGTGGCCTCTGGCTCGGTGGCTGTAGCTGGTGTCCCTATCCCAAAGCCAGAAGAGGAGGTGCAGAAAGGGGCATCTTTTTCCTCTTTTTTTTTTTTTTCTTTTTATTTTTTCTTTTTTTTCTCCCCACTGTGCTGTGAATGACCTGCAAGTGGTGCAGGGCAGGGATGCTCGCGGAAGCGCGCACAAGCGCACAGGAAGCGAGCACATGTGCGCCCGGGGCACGCGCTAAGAGCCGATAGCGGCAACACGGTCTAATGAAGAAAAACGATTCAATTTTGTGCTGGCTTGTTGCGGTAACTTCTTTACCATTTTTGCTCGCCGCGTTCGTCTTGGTGCTGCTCGCGGTGGGTTTCGTTTGACACGTGGTCCCTGCACGCTGGCTGCGAGGGTTTGATGGCATCGTGCGAGGGCAGGGCTTGGAGCCGGTCAATTAGGATTAGATTCAATTCTTCTGTGGGTTTCTGTGAAAAGATTAGAGAACAAATAGGCACCAGAAATGACTGTGTCAAGAAATAAATTGATGGTAGTATGAATTAGAAAGGAAAAATGGCGGAAGGACAGACAAGTGTGTTCTGGATGGGGGCATGGTGACAGGGAGGAAGAGTGAATGCTTTGTGATGTGATGTTTTCATTTTTCACTTTAAATACAAGCTTTTTTGATTTCACTGCTGAAAGGCAAACTGGAAAAATCAAACTTGAGAGAAGCGTAAGGCCTTTGGAAAGCATGAGAGAAATATTGGGCTTTGGTAGCTGCACTGAGTCAGAACAACAGCGGAGGAGGAGGGAGGGGGAAGGTGAAGGCCCTGACCCCAAAAAGACCCCCTTTACCCCAAAAGCTTGGGAAACACTGCATCCAGCTGCGGTGGGACCCACATGGGTCAGGATGAAATTGTTTGGTGCCACTGGATCACTTCCCTGGATTTCCCACCCCTCTGCCTGAGCTGAGCTGCCACGTCTAGTGCTGGTGCCAGCAGGCACCTGGGTCTCCGCTGATGGTCATGGTGGGGAGATGGGCACCACCAGCCCCTGCTCCCCATTGGCCTCCCTGGTGCTGTGGTGGGTGAGGACACTGGAGCAGTTCCACCCAGCTCTTCACGGGCCTGCGAGCTGTTCCACCCTGAGGTGCTGCCTGTGCCACCACGGGAGATGGTCCCCAAGGACTCCTGGGCAGCAGGAGTGGCCGTGAGGGGACACAGACTGACAAACTGGGCACCCCTGAGAGCGCAGCCCCCAGTTCACCGGCTACAGAGAACATCCCAAAATCCCAGCTAGACAGGGGCATGCACATCTCAAAGGCTGGTGAGCTGTTCACTCTGCCTTTGCTCATTCAAGACTGCCTCATTTGGCCATGGAAGGCTTCCACGTTTTTAATGGCTTGAGTTTGGCTGGGATACACAATACACAGCAGTTTATTTTAGGCTACTCATGAGATCAGTGTTCACTGTCCATGTGAAGCTTTCCAGTATTCTCCTTAAAATATGGTTCCTAAGGCTGGGGCTTGTCAACCTGATGTCAGTTGTCTGGAAGAGGAGTCTCCATCCAGCCTGGGATTGCAGTTGTGGTGCCCTTAGCAGATAACAGAAGGCTGTCAGCTCTGCACTGTGCAAGTGTAGATGGGATGATGACCCTTGAAGGGATCTGCTTTGCCTCCATTGTTATGGCTTAAAATACTTACCTTTTTGTTAATAAACCGAGGTGAGATGGACTCCTGCCTATAAGTTCTCAGGCAACTTTGCAAATTCTTAGCTTGGCAAGTGATTTCATGGACTGTCTTGAATTACTCTTGTGTGTGGCACAAGTCTTGTCTAGACTGCCCTTCTAGACAAGTGGGACCACAGTCCCAAAGCTTGATTTACCTCCTTTAAACCCAGCCCTTTGCGGGGGATTTGCATGATATTTAAGTAGAGAGGTCTGGGGCGCTGAGGATGGTGCTGAGGATGGTGCTGAGGACAACGCAGACCCCCGCCCTGTACAAGCTCCCGTGCTGGCTCGGCTCTGTCTGATGCAGATGCCACATTCCTGTAGCCAAACCCCATCATTTCTGACCCATCGGGGTTGCAGCAGCAGAGTGTCACCTGCTTTGGTAGGACTCTGATTATGAGAAAAGTTTCTTCTTTCTGCACTGAGGAGCGCATTGCTGGTACCATGCAATAGCAGATGTTGGCTGAGCTCTTGTTTTTCAGACGCGTTGGGTTGTGCTCTCTTGGAAATGAGCTGCCGATGAAGCCTGAGCTGATTCCTGACGTGGTGCTCAGGACACCAGCAGTCTAGAAGAAACAGGCGGGCTTGTGTGTGGATGGATCCTGGTGGATCCACAACAGGGAGGTAGTGGGGAAGAGCCCATCCTTTCAGGAGGTGTTTCAGTTGGTGGGACTGTCTCCTCAGGGTGTCCTCTCAGGCAGCACAACTTATATCACCAGCCCTGGAGAACACTCCTGACCACTTACCGAGGACAGTTTGGGAAGAAGGGGAAGAAAATCCTGTGTGTTGCAGTTATGCCGCCATCTCTAGTCAATGGTTAACGGTAAATGTCCATGGGCTTCCTCTTAGAGGCTGGTGGTGGGATTCTCGGTCTGTGGGCAGGCTTTTGAGCCAGCAGGCCTCAAGTAATCATTCAAGTTGTTCTGAAAAGCAATGCCTTCAGCTGGAAGCTGTGGAAGAGGTGGGAAAGCCAGGAGGTTCTCCAGCCTCCCACATGGAGGCCCCTTGACTCAGCAGAGAGCTGGGAGCCATCAGCACGGACACACTGTCTGGGTTCTTCCTGCTCCAGCGGGTGTGCCGGGGCATGGTGGTGGAACAGCCATCAGACCCTGGCCTTGAAGACCCTTGCCTGTGTCTGCCAAGCTGCTTCCCAAGTGGGGTGAAGGCAGGGAGTTTGGGATGGCTGGTGGCTCTTAGATGGGGTCACTCGTGAAACCAGACCCTACAGCCCAGCTTGCTCCAGAGGCGTTCCTCACGTTGGGTCTTGGTTGCTCGTCCAAACCTGCCTGGGGTCTCAGATGCATGTGTCCGAGTGTGAGTCCTCCCAAGGGGTTTCTTCCACACTGTGGTGTGCCTTACTTCTCATGCAGCTGAAACTGATGGTGGCTTGGAGACCCAACTGGTAGTGCCTTGAAAATTTTTTTGCCTGAATCTTTTCTGGTTTCATTGCCGGTACACTTGGAAGGTTTTTAATAGCTGGTGCTGTCTGGACAGATTGGTATCTCGCCAGGTACATCCGAAGTCAAAGCAAAAGGTCCAGGTTCCAGGTGATCCTTCGCTGGTCGCCCAGTCTGCCCTGCAGAGCCTTTTCTTGGTAAAGGAGCGTTTCAGCATTCATCAATCTGTGACGCTTTAAGCCTGGTCCATGTAGTTCATTCAGATGTGTAACACAGGTATTCAATGACAAAATAGAGAATAAATTTGATCAGTTTGAGGCTTAAGTGTCCATTTCAAAAGCTGTGATATGGAGCATCAGACACTTCATTGGATGAGGCATTATTCACTGGAGGTGGTTGTAAAAATACTTTCTGAGTTCAAGTTCCTTACTAAGACAAAGAGAAAGTCACCAATATTTTCTAAAGACAGTTTCTCTGCTCGATGAATGTATTGGACACTGAAGGACTCTCCCCAGCCAGGCAGAGGCCGGCGCAGTGGGATGATCCTAAAGACTTGGTTGCACAAACTTGGCGTTTCTTTCTGGAGCTCCAAGGTCACTGCCAGAGCTAAGTAAAATCCAGGGGGTTATTCCCTGATGGAAGTAGTTTCAGAAAAGGGAGAACTACTGTTGAGTCCAGTGAAATATGTTGAATGCTTTGGGGTTCAACCTCCTCTTTCTCCCAAAAGGAGGGGAAGAATAAATCAGAGAAGTCAGAGTGTGGTAGCATGTTGCGGCTGGAACATTTTGACCTTCTGTTCTGAAAAGTAATTGGCTTTTTTGGTGAAGTAAATGAAAGTAATGTTTTGAGTGGAGGAAAGGAACTGGGTACCTACAGCGGGCAGAAATGCAAAGCAATGGCAGCACCGTTCTCATGCAGAATGCATGAATGTGATTTTTATTCTAATTACTCAGCTTTATTGCTGCAAGCCGGGGCTCAGGCCGGAGAGCTCGCTGCTGCCCGTGTCAGCACGCTGCAAGCTGGCACCTTTCCACCTTTGTCTTCCTCACGGTCGCCCTTCCCTTGCAGGCTCCCCGTACTACTACAGCGCTGCAGCCCGCGGGGCAGCCCCGCCGGCGGCCACCGCTGCCTACGACCGCCACTGACGCTGGAGCCCGGGGCGCTGGCACCGACGGCATGCACCGCCTGGGACAACCGCCACCGGTCACCTTGCCGCAACCGTGCCGGCCGTGCTGCCAGGGAGGGAGAAAGTACCTAGTAGGAACCTGCTAATTGAAATTTTGCTCTTTAAACTTGGTGTGAAGCGATTGTTGTTGTGTTCTTAAATCTGGTTGTGTTGGCTGGGTCTCAAATCAAACAAAGAAATGGGAGGACGCGGTTCTCCCGACGCTCTGTGTGATCAAAAACGCGCAGTAGCTTCACGTCTTCTGCAGCCGGCTGGCTACTGCTTTAATCGCCTGTGGGTGCCACGGCTGTATCTGGGGATAAGGAAGAGGTGTGAGCAGCCCCCCCTGGGGCATCTTCCTCTTGCTGCACACTGAAACAGGCTGTGAGACTCAAGGCAATTTTCTTTTTTTTTTTTTTTTTTTNTTTTTTTTTTTGGTGGCAAAGATAAAAATCAGTCTGCTCAATTTTACACAAGCACCACTGTAAATACTTGCTTGTTTGTATTACTATAAGAGTGGCTTAAGCATAAGCAGCAACATTGTACAAATATGAACTCAAAACGCATCCAAAAATGTGTTTTGAAACTGGTGCACTGATTCAAAGAATTCAGTAAGCTTTAAGCAACTTTGAACCAGGTTAACACTCGTTGTGGCTGTATTTCAGGCTGCTGTTATTTCTGTATAGCGCATCCTATCTGACAGTCGTGTGCAATCATGCTGTGTGCTGGTATCAAACACATGGGCAACTGAAAGACATGGGCCGTTTTGTGACATTTTACTGCTTAATATTAATTTATGTTCATTTGGCATCATAATGAGCACTGAAACAAGTTCTCTGGTTTCAAGTTAGGCAGCACCCAAGAAGGAATTCCTGAATAATCATTGACACCTTATGTACATCTCAGTAGGTTGTGTGCTAAACCCCAATTATGACCACCCTGAGAGGAAGGGCGAGAAATACCACGGTAATAATTTTTGTCAAATGGATGTACTGAGCAGTACGGAGTGGGGGGCGACCACACGTGCTTCCCGAGGCAAACCAGAGGGGAAGGTGCTCCTTCTGGGGTCTCTACGTTTCAGCGAAGGTGTTTCAATTTCAAGCCGCCATAGTCCAGATGTGCACTGGGGGGGAATTTTGCCCCCTTAGTTCCATGTTTCTTCCTTCCTGCTTAGAGAGGGAGCACTAACAGTGACATGTCCTTCCATGTGTGGCTTCCTGGAGCTAATGAAGAGCGGGGCAAACGACCCGCTAAACAGCAACACCAATCTCTGCCACTTCGTGGAGCCAGGAGAAACACTGATTTCTCCCTGCAGCCCCCGGCTGAGGGGCAGCCAACCTCAGTCACATATGGATGACGGTCATGACCCCATCCCCTCCTCCTGAGGGCAGTGGGGAAGCTCCCTGGCCCTGCTGCAATGAAGATGTGGCTGTAGGCTCCTTTCTCCTGACCTGACCATCCTCACCCTCCCAGAGGAGCACAGGCAGCGCAGAGGGGTCCTGCTGGCGCTTGCCTGTGCATGTCCCAAGGCTGAAGAAGGGTTGTTGGTGTTGAACCTGAGATGCATTCCTGCGGATGAACATTCGAGTACAAATACTTACTTCCAGCTGTACAAGCATTACTCTGAAATGGCAGCTCCTGAGTTAACACTCTTCTCTCTCCTCCCTCTCCACCTCATCTCTTGTGCTGCATGTCTGGTGTCCTTAGTGGCCACTGACCCATTGAGAAGCTCCCTCTTCAGCTCCAGTGGCATCTTCTCACCCAATGGAAATGCAGCCATCCCTTCCAAGTTTCCAGGGAAGATGTGTTTAGATCCTCAAAAGCCATGGAGGCACCCAGGTCCCACCAGCTCAATGATATTTCAGTGTGATGTTCATGGAGCCCATCATGGAGCTTGGTTAGAGTCCAAACTGTGTTGCTAACCCAGAAGTAAGCTTTGTGACAAACTTATTAGTGAGAAAAGTCCTGCTTTTCATCTTTCAGCAATTAATAGCTGATATACACCCATTTTCAACTGAAGACAAATAACAGCATGGACGATTTACAGAGGGAACCTTCTGAAGCATTGCTTTGTGTCGTCGCTTCCTGAGCACCCCGTGATTGCTTGCACCCTGGTGACAAAGCTGCAAAGGGCGTTTCTGTCCCTGGATGCTGGCTGTGTGGGGACTCCACAGGAGCCCCTGGCTGAGGGGTCTACACCCTGAGCACACACACCTTCTCTGTGAGCTCAGGAAGGGATGAGGCCATCCAGTGCCTTGGCTGAAGAGAAGAGAAACGAGGGTTTGACCGCAGGCGGTGAGGGTACAGGTGATGGCTCTGGAGCAGAGGTGGGCTGAGCTACAGTAGCTACGGAGACACCACCTGCTTGGTGACCAGGCTGGTTAAAATGAGTGTTTCTGCCTGCCCAGTGAGGGAACAGGCAGCTCCTGTCAACGGTGGGTGGGTCCTTCACCCACTCTGCGTCCTGCCCTGCAGACGTTTCTTTTACTTGTTTCCTCGGTGGCATGGCTCGTGGGCTGTACGCAATTCAAGTAACACTGAGAAGACCAAACATGAGACATTGGTGGATCTGAGCACACTCAGGACAGCGGTGCTTGTAGTTGGGCTGGGGACTTAGGAAAGGCACAGCCGATGTGTTTTCCCCCAAAAGGATTCACGGATGCCGCTGGATGAAGTGACCTGAAGTGCTCAGGCCTGACTTTCATCAGGACACCCCAAGGGTGGTCCTCAGCCAGAGCCACCTTGCTGGGCACGGTGGTGGGCTCCATCCGTCCAGCCAGGGGTGCAGGGCAGCATACAGGTCCCAGTTGGAGCCACAAAGGGGAAACCTCAAACTCCTACCCTTGCACACACCTGCACCTGGCCCACCTCCCAAAACATGGCAGCCATGGCTTGTTCATATCTGCCGGGACCGTTTCCCAGAAGAAAGACCAGTAAGAGTTGGGCCATTGAGCATGCACACCTTACTTCTGGAAAAGACTCTTTTGGACAGTACTTTCTGGTTTTGAGAATATTTCACCTGGGGTTTACAAACTGCTTTCCTCAGGAGGTCTAGACTTTCTGTCTGTAGCCTTTGTCGCAGGAATCCTTCTCCTTGAGGAGCATCTTTGAAAGGTGCCGCTGGCAGAATGTGGTCCTCTGGGGATGCTGGAGAGTCTCCTGCTGCCACCCCCTCCTCTGTGGCCCCTCCATTTCATGGTGGGTCACTGGATGAGGTGAACACTGGAAGCAAATGACCCTTTGGAGCTGCAAGGCGGAGAGAGAGCAAGACCAGCACAGGGGTTAGAGGTGCCCTGCCTACCCTTCGCTCAGGCGGGACGCCCCGTAGCGCAGTGTATCATTACTAGACCCTTGCAGAAATCAGCCCAATAAAGTGCCTTTAGGCAGTTTCAGCACTAAACTCTGTAATAGGCTTGGCTAGAGGGAGGGTTTTCCAGTCGCATGCACTCCAGCAATAAATTCATCAAGCACAGGCTGAGGAGTGAGATTGGAGAGATGGAGAGGGAAAACGTTGCTGTAAGACTCAGTCAATGGAGGCCATGAGCCAGGGCTACATGATCTGACTTGTTGAGGAAACCCTCAGTCAAACGCTGTGAGAGTGTGACTGTAAAGAAGGCATAAAACGCTGTGGGCACTGAGTTTGCTTAGCATCTGTGTTCGAAGGCTTCAGTGTGGAGGTGTAATTGTTAGGCAGCTCCTCTGACTGCAGAGCTCACCAACCGGAGTTGCAGACCGAAAGCTTTGCTTGTTCACTGTTGAATGAGAAAAATGCCCCAGGCTCTGGGAGCACAGGGGCAGACGGTGCATGTTGATTCAGAGTCGAAGAGATGTCCCAGCCGTGCTCTGATCCGCGCCGGGACCGTGGGCGTCGGGGCAGCCGCGGTGCTTGAGGCGCTTGGGAAGGAAACAGCGAGGGAAGAAACAGCGCCAGGAAAACAAAACAAAATTTAAAACATGGAAAAAGGAAAAAGAGGAAAAAGAAATAGGCTGAGAGGTGGTTTTTGGAAGAAAGCTTGTCTGACCAGGGAGGGATGGTCCGTGGAGCTCCCAGCAGTGAGTGCTGGGACACCCGTCACCCCAACTCACCTCCCTGTGGCTGAGTCCTCTCGGTGCACCGGGTGCTGGCAGTGGCTCGCTGTTGATAAAGGCTCTGCTGTGCCCGGTCTTAACTGATGGCGTTGTATTCCTTGTCTTATTTTCTTTAATTTACCTACTCTACACGTCCTTCAGCTTGGAGGAGAGAGGAAGCCATGGTGTGGTGTCGCTTTTTCCCAAACCACGAGTTCCCACGGTTTCAAAGAGCCGTGGCCCGAGGTGGAGTTCACTTGTGTGGCTGCTGCCGGCAGCTCCACGGCTGCGACCGAGTGTCCTCCCCAGTGCTGAGCTCCTTCCTGCGTGTGTGTGCCCACATGTGTGTGCCGCCAGGACACGGGAGGCCACGGGAGGTAGCACGGCATTACGCTGACCCAGCCTGTGACTCTGTCCCAGCAAATGTTGGGAAAACCTGATTTTTCTTCTGGATTCACTGAGAAAATGACGTTAGAGGGCCAACGGCTCTTGGGTAATGTGCCCTGTGGCATCTTGCCGAGCCCTGGATGGGCAGGATCAGGCAGAGCCGGATGGGGCGGTTGGCACCGAGGCGGTGCTCAGCAGCGGCAGCAGCAGCGCCAGGCTGGGGATGCAGCCGGGGAGCCCCGTTGTGTCCCTCAGACCGAAACCCACTCCTGTCGCAGGCAGCGTGAGAAACAAAAAGATCCGGAAGGATCTAAACCAGTTAGAGTCGCTTTTGTGGCAGAGCTCATGAGACTTGACGTGCGAACAGCGAGTGAAACGCACGTCCAAGGGGTGCCTGGTGCCAGGGCTGCTCGCTCCGGCACCGTGGCGATGTCCTGCAAGGGGGTTCCAGGGCAGGAGACGGACCAGAGGGGCTTTGCAGGACAGTGCTGCGGTGCGGGGACTGTCGTGCACACGCGTGTGTGTGTGTAGGCACGCTCGGGTGGACCCGAGTCCTGCGGTAGCCCTGGGTGCCGCCCGGCCAAACCCCTACGCCCAGGGTCTCCTGCTCAGCGGGAAATGGCCGGGGGGCATTTAGACCTGCCTTTCACTTCGCTCAGCCTCGTGTGGGAAGAAACCTTGTCCTGGTTTTTCACTTTCTAGTGGCCTTTGTACATTCTGAAATTACAGAAACTCATTTCATTGCAAATGGAATTCCTTTCCAAGAAAAAAAAAAAAAGAACAGGCTTTTTTTTTTTTTCTTAGAGACAAACTACTTTGTATTAGGGACTTCTAGCATCAAAGAAATACATATCTATTGTATCCACCAAAGTCTGCAATGCCTGCATTGAAGCTTACTTCTTAAAAAAGAGAGGAAAAAGAAAAGAGAGGGAGTGAAAGAAAATCCTCCTCCCCTTGAAAAATACATACAAACAAAAAAAAAATAACTTACAAAAAAAAACTCGTAAAAATAACTGTTGAATTGCCTTTGAAAGTAGGGGATAACATCTGTTGCAAAACAGATGAAAAAATGCTTCTTAAAATGTGTATGTTTTGTATTCTTTTTTTCTAGTAGGAAAAGAACAGACTTGAAATCTTGGTGTTTTTTCCTTAGTGCTGTGTGTTGCTTTTGTGTGTTATAATATTTGAATGTAATTACAGCAGTGCCAATTTGCCAAAGATGTCGAACATTATTTGGGGGTTTTTGTTTTGGGTTTTGTTTTGGGGAGCAAAAAGGGAGGTGGGCTGGGAAGCAGGGGTGCTAAGGCATGGGTCAAAAGGGAGGGGCTGTTTGAAGGTTTTTTTTTCATTTATTTGTTTTTTTAAAATCCTTTTCTTGTCAATACTGAAATTTGTGATTTTATTCTAAGTTAAATGGTTGACTGCAACACTTTTTATTTTTAGATTAGTTGAAGAAACATGCAATAAGATTGGCGTAGTTCAATATCTGTGTGTCTTTTCATGAGAGTGACTGTTACTTGTGGACATTTGGTTTTATGTAACCTTTATGTGAGATAATTATTTGTAAATATTTACCATAATTTTATTGGTTCCTAAAATAAAAGTAATTTTTTTAAGTTCAAAAAGCCTGTTTTCTTTCTTATTTTCCCCTTGTGTCCTGGATCCTTTGGAAAAAAAGAAAAAACAGGTGGTTGCATTTGAAATGGGATTTTGGGGGCCCTGGTGAAGAGGTGCCCAGGAGGCAGCGCCGAGCACTGCTTCCCCATCCCGCATCTCCACCCAGATGCACCGTCGGACCCGGTGGGGTCCTTCACCCTCCGGCAAAGCCCGAGTCACCGTGCATGAAGTTGAGTTTGAGTCGGTCCTCAGATGTCCTTGTCCTGCAGGCGGGTTGGTCTCCTGATGAGACAACCTCCAAGCCAACCCCAGACACCAGCTGGGACAGCTTGCCAGGGACTGGTGTCAAGTGCTGTTTAGGACCGTCTAAAGAGCAGCTCTTGGTCTCTGAAGACCACAGTGGTTTTGCTGAGGTTTCCCCTGCTTTGGAGCAGGTCTCTGCTGTCCTGCACTGCCACCGAGGGGGTGTCCTCCGGCTGTGCGGGCAGAAGGGAAGGGAACTCCTGGGCACAGGGATTTTCACCCCAGCTGCCTTCTTGTTCCAAGCAAAAATCTCCTGTCCACTGTGATACAGATAGGAAGAGCCCAAACTTCTGCCCGTGTCACTGCTGGCCACCAGCAGAGACAGGGAGGCACTGGGGAACAGGTGAGTTCTCCTTCCCCCTGCCCTGGGGTCCATCCGAGTCTTGAGATGCAGGATTAATCTTGCTAACTGCTACTACCATAAAATACCCTCTTATTAGAAAGAGCTATAGCTAATGACTGATGAATTATTTATTCTCAATGAGTTACATATAAATGCATCTACATTTGGACGCATAGGCACACGTGGGGTTTATTTGTGGTGCTACTGATGTTTCTTCAAACTCACCTTTGTCTCCATCTGCCATCTCATGGCAGCAGCTCTGTGCTCCTCCAGGTGTTCACACGCACTTGGGACTGCTGTCTGGTCTGCATGACCAGAGAAAAACCTCTTGGGTAGCCTTGAGTTGTGAGAAGTTTATTTGGATCATCATCACATGTGTCCTGCTAGTACCGGTCAGTGCTGCTGCGGTGCCCCAAACACCCAAGAGCTGTGTTTGTGAAACGGTGGTGAGGGAACACCCGCTTGGTTTGACATAAGCATGGGTTTGGACTGAGCTCCTGTATTCTTTGTCTTGATTTTCACAGAATCACAGAATCATCTAGGTTGGAAGGGACCTTGGAGATCATCTAGTCCAACTGTTAACCTAGTGTGGTGGTTTAGTCCCTGCCGGGGTCTGAGACCACGCGGCCGCTGCCCCTTCCCCACAAAGGGAGTGAAGTACAAAGCCCCGGGCTGGGATAAGGAAGGTTTAATACAACAGCATAGCAACAACAACAAACAACAACAATAACAATAAGAACAACAGTAATAACAATGAACAGAGCAAAATAGCTACCGAACAGAGCAGCGGTACAACACACGTGCTGACCGACCGGTCGCCTCAGCGGCAGCAGCGCGGCAGGATGTGACGACCGGCTGGTATGGGAATAACCCGGCTGGAGCTCCCCCCACTGCTGGGGAAAACTTAACCCTATCCTGGCTAAACCAGGACATAATCCACCCCTTTATTCCATACCATGTACGTCACATCCGGCTGCCATTTAGCAATTAGCATTAACAGAAAAGCATTAACAAACTCACAGTATAATTCACGGTATATTTTCACCCACAATCAAGTCCCCTTGTGGCACACATCGGACCTCTCCATCTTTCTGCATCACCCACCAGGTGCACCCAGGTCCTTGAGCAAAAACAATCCCATGGATGGGTTTGCCTTTGCCCGGAGCAGGACTAACCCAGACCATTTTTCCCAGCAGGTCCCTCATGCGCACCACAGGGACTTTATCCCCGTCTACAACACGTGGAAGTCTTGATTGAGCCGGGCCAGCTCGATTGGCAGATCCTCTTGTGTTGACTAACCAGGTGGCCTTGGTCAGATGTGTGTCCCAGTGTTTGAAGGTTCCACCCCCCATTGCTCTCAATGTAGTTTTTAACAGTCCATTGTAGCGCTCGATCTTCCCAGAGGCTGGCGCGTGGTAGGGGATGTGGTAGACCCACTCGATGCCATGTTCTTCTGCCCAGGCATCTATGAGGTGATTTCGGAAATGAGTCCCATTGTCCGACTCAATCCTCTCTGGGGTGCCGTGTCGCCACAGGACTCTGTCTTCAAGGCCCAGGATGGTATTCCACACCTAGCATTGACAGATCCCAACTACACCATACCCCTCAGTGCTGTGTCAACCCGCCTCTTGAATACCTCCAGGGATGGGGACCCCACCACCTCCCTGGGCATCCTGTTCCAATGCCTAACTACCCATTCTGTAAAGAAATACTTCCTAATATCTAGTCTAAACCTTCCCTGGCACAACTTGAGGCCATTACCTAATTTTAACAGTATTCTAGCAACTGACATATTGCAAGTTTTAATTAACATTAAACAAATAATGGTGAAGGTGTCCAGAACTTCTGCCCTCACCCTTTCTGAATTTCTAGTGTTTTACTAATGATGTTTTGTACCAGATCTGGCTGGGATGGAGTTAATTTCCTTCATGACACCCAGTATGGTGCTGTGATCTGGTTTTGTGGCTAAACTGCTGTTGGTAACAGGCCCATGTTGAGCTCTCGGTAAGCAGGCTTGCACAGCATCTATGTTCTCAGAGACCAGGCCTGGGGTGCACAGGGGGTGGTGGAGGACACGGGTGGGACAGCTGACCCCAGGGACATCTGTACCACACAGCACCGTGCTCAGCAGTGAAACTGGGGGAGTGAGGTTTTCCAAAGCAGCCGTTGTTTGTGGACTTGCTGGGCACCATCAGTCTACTTGTGGGAGATGGTGAGCATCTGCCTTTGCATCACTTGGTTTTGGTTTTGGTTTTCCCCCATCCGTCACTTAGTAAATTGTCTTTATCTCAACCTGTGCGTTGGCTCACTTTTGCTCTTCCCATTTTCTCCCCCATCCTGATGCAGGGTGGGGAGTGAGCATGCGGCCAGGTGGATGCTGAGCTGCTGCCCGTGTTAAACTCACCGCAGCAGTGTACGCCTTACGATAAACATTAACATCAGCTCTGACAGTTAACATCCTCCAGGGAGCTCCAGAGAATGGGAGCAATGCCGTTTTATTTCTGTGCCCCATTACCATACAGTTTAGTCTTAACCCCGAGAAACACAACTCGTAGAACTTTCCACAATTCAGCAGGTAATTGTAGATAAATAAAATCACAGTCTAATCACAGACAATAGGCAGAAAGAGTCAGAATTTAGTCAACCCAGAGCTTGCATCTGGTATTTACTTTTACTCCACTTTTGGGAGCAGCCTGCACCCCCCACTCCAGCAGCACAAACTGGGGGTGCTTTCATGCAGTAGTATTACAGAGTGGAGTGGGTGTTCTTGCACTTGAGCCCGCAGTGTCATGGAAAGAACTTGAGAAGAACAAGTGCTCAAAAATTACAGTTTTCTGTAATTACCATGTTCATCCAGCAGCTCTTGTCCACATCCCGTTCAGCTGGGGACTGTCCACTGATGGTGACCCCTACAGGGGAGGCAGAAGAGGCCTCAGCCCCTGGAGCCCACTGCATCAACACGGACGGCTCACCTCCTGGGCAGCGAGACCCCAGAAGTGGGTCTGGTGCTCGGAGACCACACTCATTGGCTGTCCTACAGGAAGGTATGTCCAAGTGCAGCTCCCGGCACTTGATGAAGAGGGCAGAGGGATGGATGAACCCAACTGCCTTCCCCTTCCCAATCAATGCACGGGCAGCCTTCAGGGGAGATTGGTGACACCGCAGCAAAGGGACTATGCAGGAGAGCTGTCAGGTGGTGACACTAGGAACCATGTTGTGGTTGTCCTCTCCTTGCAACGAGGTGCTGGTGGCAGGGATCGCCGTTCCTGGCTCTGTTTTTTAATACTTTCTGAACTTCTGCTATTTTTCAGCTGTTCTAGGTTAAGAGAGGAGCAAATCGTCTGTCCTGCAGCAGGCAGGCAGTGCCCGTTCCTCATTAAGCACTCCCACGTCTGGATGTGAAATGCCACGTCAGCCTGCTGGCAGCAGAACAGTGGGATTAGACCTGACAAAACTGTGGCAAGAGGCACAGGATCTTCCTGTCTCTCCAGGTGTGAGGCCCCATACCGCTTCATTCAGTGAGAATGCCCTTCAAGGATGCAAATACAGTTTTTGCTCAAGTCTCTGTACAAATGGCCATTGTTTAAGATGCTCAGGAATTGTCATTTAAACTTTTAATGAATAGGAAATGAAGACCCTTGGTTAAGCAAAGGAACATCTCTGTATTGTAATAGATTTTGCAGACAAGGGCAATGTGCAGCCCATCCAGGATGGTCAGGAGCAATGATGGCGGGTGCACGGGAGCTGCTACAAAGAGATCAAAGTGACAGCCCCTTTGCCAGGATTCCTGCAGTGGGCCGTGGTGGCTATGAGCAGGAACATCTGGAAATAATGTCACAGACAGCTGGTGAGAACTTCTGGCTTCTGCCTCAGGATTTCATGACCTATTTTAATTCTCAAAAAATAAACCCCAAACCCTAAAGACTTGAAATGTCCTAGGGAGAAAAGATAATGTTTTGTCTGTGCATGCGCTGTCTTGGAGCCATTAGGAAACGTTCTTTAGGGCAACATTTCCAAATGGGAACGGTGGGGCTACTGACCATACCCAAACAGTGAATTGAAGAGTGCTTCAGCAGCCATCCAGCTGGATGGCCTTCTCTCTGCCTGCAGACGTGGTGGTTCTCACTCCTTCACCCCTCCAAAGGCTCTGCTGGACAAGCTTTGAGTACACCTGAAACTGGGTGCCATGCCCTTGCTTCAAACTGAGAGGTAGGTGTTGCAAGTGTAGCAGAAACTGCAGAGCCAAAGCTTGTCACCATATGCACGAGAAATTGGCCCACCCACAGCAAAACAGGTAAAATTTGGCAGGCTGCAGCAACATCAAACTCAAATAAAGGTGAGGAGCATGAATTAACAATGAGTCATATTTTGCAGAAGCAGCAAAATAATCTGAAGAAATGAATGCACCAGAGAACTTCCAAAAGGTGTAAACTCATCCATCATGCTGTGTAATCTCATCTGTGTGTGCAACCAAACCAACGCAGCTACTTGGAAAAGACAAGAGCCCTGTGAAAGGACTTGGAGGAGACCTGTCTTTCAGCATGATTTTTTTAGATGGCAAGGTCTTCAAATCTGGGCTGTTTACACAATGCTTCTAGCCACAAAAGTAGAGACGTTCTCAGTGTAGGGCCACAGAGGACTTTTAGATTGGACCCTTCCCTCCTCCCAAGGCTGCACCATCTCACCATCATGCACTGCAGGGCAATGCTGGCACACAGGGTGAGAATGTACTACGTCCCCTTCCTCCACCCTCTGGGTTTGAATTCCCTCAATGGAGAAATCCCCTACTGGGTCAAATAGGGTTGAGAGAAGATGAAGATCTTTTCCCCCAGAACATTTGTAGAGATCCTCCATGTTAGAGCATGGTAAGGGAGTGATGGTAAGACCCTTGAAAATAAAGCAGCAGAAAATACTCCAGTTTGAGTCAATGGGACCTTAGTTGGCGGAAGATACCAGAAAGCTGAGAGAGGCCAAAATAAGGTTTTGCCAAAACTGGGCAGCCTGAGGGTGGCTGCTCTGAGAATCACCCACCATGGAGCCAAGCTGGGAGCTGGTGGGACAAGAGGCACCAGAACTTGGGTACAGACCAATTGGATTCTGGTACCACCAATGGAGTTCACACGCATGATCCTCATCTCTGGCCATGGCCCCAGATTCTGTACCTGGGTGTGGAGGTGTCGTGGCTTGAGCCGGAGGGAAGCTGAGCACCATGCAACTGCTTGCCCACACCTTCCTTGTCAGGAATGGGAAGGAGAAAATACAACAACATGCTCAGAAATTAAGGACAGAGAGGGATGACTCACCCGTTATGCTCCAGACCAAAAGACAGACTTGTTAGGGGAAGAAAAAGAACTTCAATTTAAATCAAACACCACCACCACCACTTAAAAGACAGAGTAGGACAGTGCAAAGCATTACCACATCTTGAAAACCCCTTCCCCCACCCCTCCCTTCTTCCCAGGCTCAGCTTTGCTCCCTATTTGTCTCTCTCCTCCCCCGCAGGGGGGCAGGGGATGGGGGTTGTGATCAGTCCCACCGCTCCTTCCTCCTCAGGGGAGGACTCCTCACACTCCTCCCCTGCTCCAGCGTGGGCTCCCTCCCACAGCAGACAGCCCTCCATGAACTTCTCTGACACGAGTCCTTCCCACGGGCTGCAGCTCGTCCCGAACTGCTCCAGCGTGGGGCCCTCCCCGGGCTGCAGGAGGGCATCTGCCCCCCCGGTGCCCTCCGTGGGCGCAGGGACAGACTGCCCACGGGCCGAGGGGGCTCTGCTCCGGCACAGCTCCCCCCGCTTCTTCCACTGACCTCAGTGCTTGCAGAGGTGTCTCCGTCACAACCCCCACTCCTCCTCCCAGTTCCCTTTCTTAAATACGTTATCGCAGAGGTGCAGCCACCGTCGCTGATCGGCTCGGCCTTGCCCGGAGGCGGCTCCGACTTGGAGCTGGGGGAGCTTCCAGAAGCTTCTCACTGGGGTAACCCCTCCCCTGCTGCCAAAAACCCCACCACACACACAAACCCAGCACAGGCCACCCCGCCAAGAGCTAAACCCTCACCCAGACACTTCAGCTAAACCCTTCACCCAGACTTCTGCCACGGGATAGAGGAAGGAATCAGAAGGGAAAAGGTAAGAAAAACACAACTGTGAGTTGTCATGATAAGAGTTTATTAAAAGAAGCAAAGCTACATGCACAAACAAAGCTAAATAGCAAGATCATGCCCCGCTCCCCATCGTCAGGCAGACGTCCAGCCACTCCTGGATGCACAGTCGTGTTTGGGAAGACCAATGCCATAACTGTGGACATCCCCCCTCCCTCCTTCTTTCCCCAAGATGTTACTGCTGACCACAATGTCATGTGGTGTGGAATATCCCCTTGGTCAGCTGGGGTCGGGATGAGAGGGGTGCTGCAGCCAACCCTGTCATCTGGTCTCCCTGTTAAGTCTCTGCCACCTCACAACACTGGGAAAGTCACACCTAACAGGAGACTGCTAAATTCTGGCTCCTAACTCTGTTAAACCCGTTGTAAACAGTCCCTGATAACACTTTAAAATAATGGTCCATTATGGCAACAATGCTTAATTAGAGTGGAACTGACAAATGGAGTCATCATGATTAATGTTATTATAATGAATACATCTGTAATTTGGTATAACACATAGAAATGTCTGGCTTCCCAGGAAACTCTCAGTTACAGAGGGTGTCTTTTATATTCATAGGGATATAATAATTCCTCTGAAGGAATCTCATCGTAATTTAGCATGAATTAATGTCCATTTATCACACTTTGTTACCCAGTGCAGCAATTTATCTAAATCCTATATATGCAATGTAGACTTTTGTCTAAGAACACCCGATAATGGAGAAATCCTTTGAAGAAATACATTTATCGTAGATCATTAATGCTCAGTGTGCTAAATGGCCTTTAAATTAAACTAAGTTAAATAAACTCTTCTTTAACATACCAGTGTAACTTTTTCATTAACAAACACATTAAGGCCTTTTCCATTTACATATAGCTGATGCAAGCATATGATACTAAAACACTCAATTACCAGACCAAAATGTAATTCAGAGTGTCTGCACTGTAAGGCAAGGCGAGAGCAGGCAGGAGTTTGGCACACCAACCTCATGTCTGCAGATAACTGCATACTGTGCCCTGTAGGGACTTGTGGTAGGTTGGTCCGTGTAGCCCCGCTCCAGGGTTTGCCAGAAAGGTTGTTTCTTGTAGAAGGGCAATGGCTGCCAGGAAAGGGTAAAACCCCCCAGAAGAGCTTTCAGACTGTCCTGGGGGCACACCATGTTCTATATGGGCAGAAATTGGACCCTGGGTTGGAGAAACTGCAGAGCCTGTCATGGGGGTTGGAATAGCTGCAGAGCCTTGACACGGAGGTTGGAGTAGCCACAGTGCCTGTCTCAAGGTTTGGAGTAGCCGTGGTGTGCCTACAGTGGGAGCTGAAGTAGCTGCCATGTCTTGACTTTAGGGTTGGAGCAGTCCCAGTTTCTGTCATGGAGGTTGTAGTAGCTCTGATGTGGGTGACAGGGGTTGGAGTAGATGTAGTGCTGGTCATGGGGGTTGGAGTAGCTGCAGTGCCAGTTGAGGAGTTTTGAGTAGCACCAATGCCTGTCGCGAGGGTTGGAGTAGCCACAGTGCATTGACACTGGGTTTGGAGTAGCTGTCGTGCCTGACGTGGGAGCTGGAGAAGCCACAGTGCAGATAGTGAAGTTGGAGTAGCTGCAGTGCTGGTCGCTGGGGTTGGAGTAGCTGCAGTGTGGGTCACAGGGATTGAGATAGCTACAATGCTTGCCACAGGGGTTGAAATAGTTGCAGTCCCTTGACACGGGGGTTGGAGGGCATCCAGTGACTACCACGGTGGAGGAAGTAGTCAGAGCATGGTGGTTGGAGCAGCTGCAGAATGTTGAGACTGGTGTTGGAGTAGTCCTGGTGATTGTTGTTGTGGTTGGAGTAGCCGCAGTGCCTTGATACTGAGGTTGGACTATCAGCAGTGACTGTCGAGGGGGTTGGAGTAGCCCCGGTGCCTGTCACAGGAGTTGGAGTAGCCGTAGTGCTGTTTCAGGGGTTTGGAGTACCCCTGACATGTGTCATGGCTGGAGCTGTAGCTTCAGTCCCTGTCACAGGAGTTGGAGTAGCTGTGGTACCTTGAGACCAGGGTTGGAGTAGTCCTGATGACTGTTGCAGTAGTTGGAGTAACCCCGGTGCTTTGACACAGGGTGGGTGTAGCCCCAGTGCCTGTCACAGGGGTTGGACTAGCCCTGGTAGCTTGAGACTAGGGTAGGAGCAGCTCCAGTGCCAGTCATGAGGGTGGGAGTGTGTGTACCTGGTATGTGCTGGGGGGTTTAGAGTAGCCAAAGTGTTGGTCACAGGAGTTGGGAGTAACCCTGGTGCCAGTCATGGGGGTGGAAGTAGTTCCCATGCCTTGACAATGGGGTCTGGAGTAGCCCCAGTGCCATTTTTCGGGATGGGAGTAGCCCTGGCACCTTGACATCAGGGTTGGAGTAGCACTGGTGTTTGTCATGGTGATTGGAGTAGCTGCAGTGTTGGTTGCTCAGAGTCAAGTAGCCACAGTGCCTTGAGACTGGGGTTGGAGTAGCCCTCCTGGTGCCTGTCATGGGAGCTGGAGTAGCTGCAGTGCTGGTTGAGGGGTTTGGAATAGACCCTGTGCCTGTCATGGGTGGGGCTTGGAGTAGCTGCAGTGTGGGTTGTGGGGCTTGGAATAGCCCCAGTCCCTGCTGCAGAGGTTGGAGTAGTTGCGGTGCCTTAACACTGGGGTTGGAGGAGCCCCAGTGACTGCCGCAGTTGTTGGAGTAGCTAGTAGCTGGGTTTGGAGTAAACCCAGTGTGTGCTCTGTGGGATGTAGTATCCACAGTGCTGGTCACGGGCACTGAAATAGCTGCAGTACCTTGAGACCGGGGTTGGAGTAGCCCCGGTGGCTGTCATGGAGGTTGGAGTAGCTGCAGTTCCAGTCGCAGGGTTTGGAGTAGCAACAGTGCCGGTCGCAGTGGTTGGAGTACCTGCAGTGCTGGTCATGGTGTTGGAGTAGCTGCAGTGCCTTGAGACCAGGATTTGAGTAGCCACAGTGCCAGTCGAGCAGGTTGGAGTAGCTCTGGTGCCTGTCACGGGGGCTGGAGTAGCCGTAGGGCTGGTTGCTAGGGCTGGAGTAGACATTGGTGCTTGTTGTGGGGTTTGGAGTAGCTGCAGTGCCTTGACACCAGGGTTGCAGTACCCTGGTGCTGCCATGGAAGTTGTAGTAGCCATGGTGTGGGTCATGGGGGTTGAAGTATGTAGTGCCAGTCGTGGTGTTTGGAGTAGTCACAGTGCCTGTTGCACAGGTTTGGGTAGCCACAGTGATGGTTGCGGGCATTGGAGTAGCCACAGTGCTTGTCATTGAGGTTGGAGTAGCCGCATTGTGTGTCACAGACGTTGGAGTAGCCGCAGTGCTGGTTGCGGAGATCAGAGTATCACCGGTGCCTGTCATGGGAAAAGTAGCTGCAATGGCAGTTGCAAAATTTGGAGTAGCCTCAGTGCCTTGACACTGGGGTTTGAGTAGCCCTGGTGCCTGCTACCAACCAAGGCTGTAGTAGCAGCAGTGCTGGTCGTGGGGGTTGGAGTAGCCCCGATGCCTGCTGTGGGATTTGGAGTAGCCACAGTACTGGTTGTAGGCATTGGAGTAGCCCTGATGCCTGTTGCAGTGGTTGGAGTAGCCACAGTGATGGTTGAGGGGTTTGGAGTAGTCCTGGTGCTTGTTGTGGCTGGGAGTTGGAGTAGCCCCAGTGTGGGTTGCAGGGCTTGGAGTAGCCCCAGTCCCTGTTGCTGGGGTTGGAGTAGTCATGTTGCCTTGACACTGGGGTTAGAGGAGCCCCAGTGCCTGCTGCGGTGGTTGGAGTAGCTGCAGTGCTGGTTGTGGGTACTGGAGAAGTTGCAGTGCCTTGACATGGGGCTTGGAGTATCTCTGGTGTCTGCCGTGGAGGTTGTAGTAGCCATGGTTTCAGGTCATAGGCATTAGAGTAGCTGTAGTGGTGGTCAGGGGGTTTGGAGTAGCCCCAATGACTGCTGTGGGGGTTGGAGTAGCCACAGTGCTTTGAGACAGGGGTTGGAGGAGCCCTGCTGCCTGCTGCCAACTGCTATTTGTAGTAGCTGTAGTGTAGGTTGTGGTGGTTGGAGTAGCTGTAGTGTTGGTCATGTCGGTTGGAGTGGCTGCAGTGCCAGTTGCTGGAGTTGGAGTAGACCTAGTGCACATCATAGTGGTTGGAGTAGCTGCAGTGATTTGATACCGGGGTTGGAGTAGTCCGGGTGCCTGTTGCAGAGGTTGTGATAACCAGGATGCAGGTCGCAGGGGATGGAGTAGTTGTATTGCCTGTCGAGGAGTTTGGAGTAGCCCTGATGCTGTGGTGGTTGGAGTAGCCACAGTGCTTTGAGCCCGGGCTTGGAGAAGTTGCAGTGCCTGCTGTGGAGAGTTGGAGTAGCCGCGATGCCTGTTGTTGGGTTTGGAGTAGTCACAGTGCTTTGATACCAGGCTTGTAGTAACTGCAATGCCTGTCACCGGTGCTGGAGTAGCTCAGAACCTGTTGCCATGGTTGGGGTAGTCAGATGGGTTGTGCCTGTTGTAGGGGTAGAAGGAGTAGCGCCTGCTGCGGGGACTGCAGTACCTGAAGGGGCAGTTTTGGGGGTTGCAGCTGTTACAGTGCCTCTCACAGTAGTTGGAGTAGCCCCAGTGCCTGTTGCTGGGGTTGGAGTAGCTATAGTTCCCATCGCTGGGGTTGGAGTAGCTGTAGTTACTGTCGTCGGTGTTGGAGTAGCTGTAGTAGTTCCTGTTGCCAGAGTTGAAGTAGCTGTAGTTCCTGTCGAGGTTGAAATCATCATTGAGGCTCTCAGGGGGCATGAAGAAGTTGCGGTTCCTGTCTCCAGGGTTGGAACAGCCGTAGGGACTCTCATGGCAATTGAAGGAGTCATGTGGCCTGTTGCTGGAGTCGAAGTAGTTGTGGTCATAGCTGGGGGGTTGCAGTAGCAAAGGTATTGGTTGTGGGATTTGAGCAGCCACAGTTCTTGTCTCGCATGTTGGAATAACCAAATCATCTTTTGTGGGTCTTGGAGTAGCCACAGTGCCTGACGCCAGGCTTAGAGTAGATGTAGTGCCTGTCATGCTCATTCGAGTACTCGTAGTAATTGTTGCCTGTGCTAGAGTAGCCACAGTGCTGGATGTGGGGGTTGGAGTAGCCATGGTGATGGATGTGGTGCTTGGAGTAGCTGCAGTGGTGGATGTGGGGGCTGGATTAGCCAGAGTGCCTTGACACTGGGGTTAGAGTAGCCTCAGTACCAGCTGCGGGGGTTGGAGTAGCCCTGGTGCCTTGACGCTGGGGTGGGAGTAGCCTCAGTACCAGCTGCCGGGGTTGGAGTAGCCCTGGTGCCTTCACGCTGAGATGGGAGTAGCCTCAGTACCAGCTGCCGGGGTTGGAGTAGCCCTGGTGCCTTCACGCTGGGATGGGAGTAGCCTCAGTACCAGCTGCCGGGGTTGGAGTTGCCCTGGTGCCTTGACGCTGGGGTGGGAGTAGCCTCAGTACCAGCTGCCGGGGTTGGAGTAGCCCTGGTGCCTTCACGCTGGGATGGGAGTAGCCTCAGTGCCAATTGCAGGGGTGGGAGTAGACCAGGTGCCTTGACACCAAGGTGGGATCAGTCCTGGTGCCGGACACAGGGGTGAGAGTAGCCCCGATGCCTTGACACTGGGCTAGGAGTAGCCCTGGTGCTGCTTGTGGGGATTGAAGTAACTGTGGTGCCAGTCTCAGGGACTGAAGTAGTCCCGGTGTTGTTTGTGGGAGTGGGAGTATCTCCAGTACCTTGACACTGGGGTGGGAGTAGCCCCAGTGCCAGTTGCGAGGGTGGGAGTGAGTGTGCCTGGTACGTGCTGCAGGGGTTGGAGTAGCTGAAGTGTTGGTTGTGGGGGGTGGGAGTAGCCCCAGTGCCTTGGCACTGGAGTGGGAGTAAATCCAGTGCCGGTCGCCGGGGCTGGAGTAACAGTAGTGGTGGTCACAGGGGTGGGTGTGACTCCAGTACCTTGACAGTGGGGTTGGAGAAGGCCCAGTGCCGGTCCTGGGGTCAAGGAGCCCCAGTACCTTGGCTCTGGGGTTGGAGTAGCCCCGGTGCCAGTTGCGGGGGTGGGAGTGAGAGTACCTGGTACGTGCCGTGGGGGTGAGAGTAGCTGAAGTGTCAGTAGTGCGGGTGGGAGTAGGTCGGGTACCTTGGCACTGGAGTGGGAGTAAAGCCGGTGCCAGTCGCAGGGGTTGGAGTAGCAGCAGTGCCGGTCACGGGGTGGGTGTAACTTCGGTACCCTGACAGCGGGGTTGGAGTAGCCCCGGTGCCGGCTCCGGGGTGGGAGTAGCCCCAGAGCCGGTCGTATGGGTGGGAGTGAGTGTGCCCGGTACGTGCCGCAGGGGTTGGAGTAGCTGAAGTGTCGGTTGCTCGCTCACTGACAGTGGAGGAGGGAGAGAATCAGTGCTGTAGAAGGAGTTAGGAAACGCGTGTGTGGAGATAAGAACGGTTTTATGATTTAAATAAAATAAAATACTACTCCTACTGCTTATAGATCATAACGGAAAGGAAAATGACAGAAAGGGAAAGAAATAAAACCCGAGAAAAAGCTGTGACGCAGTTTCAAAACAATCGCTCACCAGCAACCGACGGATGCCCAGCCTGGTCCCAGTCGCTCTGCCCCCCAACCCGCCCCCCCAGTTTATATACTGGGAATGACGCGCCGGGGTCCAAGACACCTGTTTGGCCAGTTCGGGTCAGGTGTCACCCCTGCGTCCCTCTGCCGCCTCATGGGAGCAGCTGCAGAGGCCTTGAGTTGGAATAAACATGGTTCCGCGGACACCGCAGCCTCGGCCTTATCAATATTTTTGCCGCGGTGTCGGCGCTCCGAGGAGGAAAATTAACTCTGTCCCGGCCGAGCCCTCCCGGTTCCTAACCCGAACTAACTCGGTCAACACCGAACTCTGAGCTTGTGCTGTCACTCACAGTGTGGCACTGTGCGTGCGGGGAAAATATCTGTAAAAACAACAATCAACCCCAATGCAACAACTAAACTAAGCTTTAACTGTTTTCCCTGCACTTGTACGCCCTGCTTGGCTGGCTCTGCTGAAGGCCCCTGCACGGGACAGGTCGTCGGTTTTGCTGTTCATCAGAACCAGTAATTGTCTGAGTTACAGTGACACAAGATAATTCTTTACTGAACAGGATGACAACTCCCAGAAAATGCAAAGTAGTTCTTTAATTATTTTTTTTATTATTATTAATTTTAAGACGCCTACATGAGCGATGGAGGGCACCAGGAGGCGCTGGGTACCCGGCATCAGGGAAGGGTTTTCTCCTCAGATCCCAGCGCTGCACGCTGCTCCGGAGGACGGGCTCTCAGGGCGCTGCAGCTTCTCGGCTCTGCCTCTGCCCACAACAGCAACACCCTGAAACCGGGGAAACGGGTGGGAAAATGACCTACCAACCCCCGACACCACGGGGGCACCGGAGCTGCCTCGCACCCACCGGGGGTACCAGAGCTGCCTCACAGCCCCGCGAGGGCGGCGGAGGTGCCTCGCCGCTCACCCAGGGTACCAGAGTGGCCTCACAACACACCGGAGCCACCGGTTTCTTCCCGCAGCCTGTCAATGGCCCGTGGCCACGCTCGTCTGAGGGGCGGGCAGGCTGCCCTCTGATCTGTCGGGGCACGAGGCTCCTTCACCCCCTGGGCAGAGTGAGACGAGGATGAGGATGAACACACTGTCAGTGTGGCAGTGCACGCGTTGGCTGCCCTCACACCCCTCCTCCAGGCCCCTCTCCCCTGTTTTGCTGATCGGGGGTATCAATTAAACTCAGACACCAGAGTGAAAAGAGCAGGCGTATTTTACTAGAAATAACTAAATAATATAACAGAATAATATAGAAAACATACAGTAAGAAAAGACAAAGTAGCGCGCTTAAACAAACAGGAAAATACAGGGTAATGCATCAAATCATTACTACGAGAGAGAGAG
>ML997751.1:35950-67149 GCA_010365825.1 Otus sunia | reverse complement strand
CACCTTTTACATCAGAGTAGTTGGTTTGCTATAACTTAGCATAATACCTAGTAGCACAATGGTTATCAGTTATAAAATGTACAGGATTCATCTATAGGTCAACTCTGGCTTGGGCTTATTGTCCAAGCCTTAGTACTTCATCCCCACAGTTTTTCCAGCTGGTGGGGAAGCATTTGCACATTTGTGGGTTTTTCTGGTCCAGGCGGGGCAGAAAAGGGTCCTGAAGAGGAGAAGCCTGGGCGCTGTGTGACGAGGGGAGAGAAGCCGGTGACTGCGAGGAGAGGAGGAAGGACCCTGCCGTGGTGCAGGAGCTGGGCTGTGGTGCAGCCAAGGAGAGGCGAGACCAAGGTGGGACACAGGCACAGTCTGAGTGCTGAAATTACTCCTTATCCTGATGATTTGTGCTTAAAAACTTCCTGTTGTGGGTGCGGTGCAGCACTCATCACACCAAAGCAATACGCTTTGTCAAGGAAGTGAAATTCAGGGGCTGATCACGAGGCAACCAGCATTTGACAAGGAACAGCTAAGAGAAAACTCCGGAGGAGCTTTGGGCAGGGAAACCCTCCCTACACAGCAAAACAAAGCCACTTTCTAGTAAGAATTGGGAATATTCAACACAAGATCTTACAAATTGCTGAATGAAGGGGAATGGGACAGCCTACCTAACTCTAAATAACAGGTCTGATTTAAATGTCATTATTAGCAGTGATTTTAATCTCTAACCAGAAAACTTTGAGGGAGGAGATGGCTAGATTTTTTTAAATACTGCTAGTTAAGTACCTCTGTATCCTGAAACCCTTTTGTTGTGTATCTACTGAGTTATGAAATGGATTTAAGTGGGTGAACTCTGGTGCAGCCTGCTCAGCAATGCATGAAGAGTTGGAGGTGTAAAAAATGTCAAACCTTTTTCTTACATGCATTAAACTATTAATAAAGATAAAATGATCTTTATATTTTCAGTTGATAGTGTCTCTTTTACGAAAGCAAGAAGCAGCGCTGCTTCGCGATTTGTCAGTTTCACGGCTTCGTGTCACGACTGTGACCCTGTCAAGAATCCCACCCAGAACGGACACTAAGTTGGGAGCAAAATGGGAGAGAAAAGTTTCTGCTTTTTGAAGGCAGAGCGTTGCTTCTGTGGGGGTCTCCTCCCTGCCTCATGGCCGACCCAGTGCACAGGACACGGGGTCCGGGGTGAGGAGAGGCGAAATTCCCAGAGCCAAAGCCAAGAGAAGCTTGTGGTGTTGCCAGGGCTGGGTTGCACCCTGGCCCTGGTGGCAGTGCTGCTCTTTGGAACCAGTGTTGAACAAACTCATTAGACATGGAAGGGATTATTACAGTATCTTCATACCCATTTCTAACTTGTAATTAAGGTATCCTGAAGTGCCAGATGAATGGGAACCAGGATGCCAGAACACCGGGTCTCACGCCGTCCATAAGCCCCCAGCAGGTGACCTGATTTCTGTAAATCTGAGCACTTGGAATAACTCATGGAGTAAAGTTTGATTAAGTCACACAATAACATCAACCACAAGCCCTGTGTGCTCTCTGAATCCGAAACAGAAGCCTAAACTTGGGAAAGTCTGAAGACCCAGCCCCAAATGTCAGGCACAGACCAAACTCATCCCTGAAGACAGTGCAACCCTCCGCATTTGGCTTTGCTCTTGAGGCAGCTGCAGGTACCAGGGGGGTAGTAGGAACCCTGGGCTGGTCCACAGTGCCCATCAGAGGCCCACCTCCACAAGCCCAGAGGAGCACGGGGGCACAGAAGCAGTTGGGAACCCAAATTAGGGACTCAGGGGAAGGGACATCCCACCCAGAGCCCTCCCAGGGAAGGTGGAGGGACGCAGGCACAGCTGCTGGGCAGACGGAGCTGCTGGAGGGATGTATATCTGTTCCCGAGGGGGTGTATAGATATTCCGGCTGGTGGGCCTCTGTCCTGCTCAGCAGGAGAAGGAGAAGGATGAGGCCACTCGTGCTCTGGATGTCCGTGTGTGTGTGCTCGGTGTCTGTGTCAATGGGCAGCTCTTTGGGGGAAAATGACTTGTTTTTCTCGGGGGTTTTCTTTACCTCAGCCCACGCAGATACTGTGCGCAGATACTTTTGTTTGAAAGGCAGCGCTCCTCAGAGATGCCTGACCTGCACTGGTATTAGATACAGTAAATACACTTACACACATGTGTGGGAACGCGGCCCTGCTGCAAGGCGAGGCAGCCGCTGTCCTCGCTCCACAACCAGGAAAGGGAGACCCCGCGACTTGGCCATGTCTGAGAGGAAGGTCCTCTTCAGAGTGGAGACTTCAGCTCATGCTTTCCATCTCCTACCTGAAGGCTGTAATCATCACGTCCCCACGTGCCGCGCGGTGCTGACAGCTCTCCCTGCCTGTCGTACAGAACCGCAAATAATTACGGAGTTAAACCTATTCACTTTTTTTAAACTTCAATTTATTAGCTAAGTTAAATTAATTACAGAGTTAAAACAACAAATGCTGTGGGTGCCTGTTGCTAGGTAGAGGTAGAGGTGGCCAAGTCAGTTTTCTAACCTGCCTCGTCTGTGCAGGAAAGTTGCACGGTGTTTGTATTTGAAACACTTCCACTGTTCAGTGACTTTTACTCTCCTGTACACGCAGGTGAAAGGGGGCTGGAACAAACAGCTGACACATTCAAAATCAAACTCCTCATAGGGCTGGGAAAAAGGGTCGTCAATTGAATGTGTTAATCTTGGGTCTGGGCAGGGAGGCCTGACACCCCACCGGACAGAGGGCTGACCTCCAAAACTTCTCCCTCTGCATGACACGAATGGGTTATTTTCAGACTATCAAATCCACTTAACAGGGAGGTGAAATATGCAATTAGTATCATAGAAACGAGCTTCAGTTCATGATACATCTTAATTAGCTAGGTAATTTTATTTATGTTCCATTTGTAAAGTCCAGTCTTGTAATTACTGCTTGAATGTTGAATGAAGGTTTTTTCTTTTTTTTAGCCTCGAAGCATAAAGGAAAATGTTTGGCAAATGGTGAGGGAAGTTGCCTGAGCTTAAATGAGGTTTCAGCAGATAAACAGTCCTTCACTTCTCGAATGACTGTGGAGTATGTGTTGGGTTTTGGGCCTGAAATCTAACAGTCAAACAAACTGAAAACCATGACTAGTTCAAACAGCCACTCTGGTGGGATCCATTCACATTTCATAATTTCTGGTGGGAGCTGTTCACATTTCATCTCAGGGAAGAGGGAAGGCGACAGACACCGGCTTCTATTTGTCCTGTACCAGACCTGCTTCCTGGGGGTCAGGATTACTGTTTGCAGAGAAATCTGTCTCCCCAGATGGGAAATCACTCTTGTTTATCCACAATTGTTTGGGAAGCATGGTGTTTGAAAAAGTGTTGTCAGGCAAGGTAAAGTCTCCTTTCCACATGCATTTATTTCTCTAACATTTTCCTACTTACTCAGAATAATCATCATTGCTGAACACCTGGTAAATGAACCGCTCTGGCTGGAGCACCCTGGGGCAGATACCAAACCCTGGGGAAAATATGGTACTTCAAAGCAGAGGAGGAAGGGTCACTCCTTCTGCCAGCACCCCTGGCAGATCACATAAAATCACTGTTTCACAAGAACCCAAGGAGAGTGATGGGCTCACCCCCTACAATTCTATCTCGGAGAAAAGAAAAGAAGCTGCGTAGGAACTGGGGAATGCAAGTTTGAGGAATCATTGTCATTTGACAGGATAAAAAACTTCCTCAGGGTTGTTGACAGTTCATGGAGAATCAGTACATTATAATTCAGTAGCATTTTTTTTAAAGAGAAGAAGTCACAGAAGGGAGTCAGTGTGTTACCTTGGGGCTTATTCCCTGGCTTTGCAAGGCGTGCATCATGTTGCTGCTTTTATTCAGAGAGGCATTTCATTGGGATGTAGAAAGTGCACTCATTTAAAAGAGCTGTCTTGCAAAATTGGTGAGCATGTAAGGTCTTCTAAAACTGCTCATGGTTACTTAATAGCTAATTAATAATTAGCTAATAGCTTGTAATTAATTACAATAAGGACAATTCCTGGTTCTCCTGTGATGCAGAAAGGTCCAGACTGGCTGAGGGAAATGACTTCAAAACCAGCCCCAAACCATGATGCCTCTGATCAAACTCCTCAGTTCTCCACTTGACCTGCAAATGACCCTCTCCCGGACTGGAAGCATGTCCTGGAAATGCAGCAGAAAATTGCTGGGGATGGGAGCTTCAAGAGCTTCAAACTTGTCAGGTGGGTGGTGAGGAGGAGGATGACCCCCAGAAAAATAACTCCCATCCTGAGGCACTGTCTGGATATATGGTAGCAATGCTGACCTTTTCTCAAGGTGCTGTCCGTGTGACCAAGACTCCCCAGGCATGCCTGAGATCCACAGAATCCCAGAATCATCTACATTGGAAAAGCCCTTGAAGCTCCTCCAGTCCAACCATGAACCTCACCCTGACCGTTCCCAACTCCACCAGATCCCTCAGCGCTGGGTCAACCCGACTCTTCAACCCCTCCAGGGATGGGGACTCCCCCCCTGCCCTGGGCAGCCCATTCCAACGCCCAACAGCCCCTTCTGCAAAGAAATCCTTCCTCAGAGCCAGTCTGACTCTGCCCTGGCGCAGCTTGAGGCCATCCCCTCTTGGCCTGGCGCTGGCTCCTTGGCTCAAGAGACTCCTCCCCCCTCTCTGCACCCTCATGTCAGGGAGTTGGAGAGGGCCAGGAGGTCTCCCCTCAGCCTCCTCCAGACTAAACCCCCATAATTCTCTCAGCCGCTCCTCATACGACATGTGCTCCAGACCCTGCACCAGCTCCATTGCTCTTCTTTGGACACGCTGAGTAATTCATCGCAGCCCAGGATCTTGATGGTTCCTAGTAGACAGGGCAGGGGAATGGTCCTTTGCTGCACCTTCCTGAAAAGAAGACACCACCCCATGAACAGTGGCACCAGCACCTGGTGGGGTCCATTTCACCCTCCTCCAAAATTATGGGCAGCCCAGCGAAGGTGGACTCCGGAAGAGTCTCACCGTGAACCCACCTTGTCAAAGCTGCTTTATGGTCAAAACAGTCCTGCAGAAAGCAGGATATGGGTGATTCCTCCCCTGCTCCCCCTCCCCTGCCCTCCACGAGACATTTTTGGGCACAGGCTGGGATGATGGTTTTCTGGCAACAACGTGGGTCAGAAACCACAGAAGCTCAGATACGCTCACCAATGGTTGGCTGCAGCATCCCTGTCCCAGGTGACACGGGTCCCCATCAGTTATTCTCTTCCCTGAGTTTAGTTATGAAAGGATGAAGCTGCATGTGATGGCCCAGACCAAGAGCAAAGAGACATCGGCTGCACTGCTGGGGAAGAAGCTGAAGGAAGCAGCTCTCTACGGGGAGGGCCAAGCAGGCTGGAGGACATTAAATCAACATATTTGCCCCTGCTGCCTGCAGTTGGGAGCCCTGAGCTCTGGGGACAGCCCAGGGCTGACCAGTCCCAGCAGGACAGGGCCTTATTTGAGCTCCAGCTCAGCCGGGAAGCCCAAGGATGTCCCTGCTTCTGCACAGCTGTGGTTTTCCAAGCTCAGACAGGGAGAGTAGCATCCATTAATCACTCCCATCACCCCTTTCCCTCCCCCATTTGTCTCCTGGCTTTTTCCCTGGAACAATTCCCCATCCCACTGACCCCGGATCTCCTGCAGAAACCCCTGCATCACAGGAAGCTGGTCTCCTGCTGCATCCCTGAAACTCTACAGGGGTGGAATAGGACAGAGAAGAGCAGAAATCCTTAAGGGGCTTTGCAGAGCCAGCGCGGGGGTGCAAGCCTGAGACTCATGCTGGAGTCGAGCCAGGACCTCTTTGTCCCTGCGAAGCCGGTGGGGGAACGGGAAGGTGGCTGGGTGCTACGCTCCGGCTTGTTGCTGGTGAAAGAAAATCAGCTGCCTTTGAACTGATCTGCCACGAGACTTGACACAGACCTGTGAGCTGTTTTCATTAGGGGAAGACACCAGCTGCTGAGGCCCTCAGGAGAGTCCGGGAGCTGCAGAGGAGGGAGGGATAAATGAATTGTGTCACTTTGCAGTGGCTTGGAAAGGGATAACAACATATCACAAGCTGCACCTTGGAGATCTTGCTGTGCAAATAGGGGAAGAGACGGGGGATAATAGAGCAAGCCATGCTGATGCCGGTGATCACACCCAAAACCAGAGCTGCCAGCATGTTTCTTGCAAGAGGGACACCACCATAAATTGCAGTCCCAGAGACAAACAGCACACCCACCATCTCACTCTAGGAAATTTAGGCAACTTCCATTCAGAGAGGTTTCACTATTTTCCCATTACATGCTTCAATGTCTTCAAACATGGAAAATATTCTGAAAAATTTCCTGAATTTTAATGCTTCATCCTTCTCCAGTGTGGACAGGAGTGCTGAATGACCCAGAGCAGAATCCCTAAATTCCACTTTGCTCTGTCAGGGAGCAGGAAGAAAATCCCAAGCCCGTACTGGTAAAGTTTGCAGATACCACAGGTTAGTGGAGTGTCTGGCTTGGTAGATGACTTGAATCTGCACAGTGTGCTGGTTTTACTTGAACAACACATCTTTCACATGATGAAATGCGAGGTCTGGCAGGTATGAGCATGGGATGTTGTCAGATTTACAGGAAGGAGGCAGGGGTGTCTGGGAAGGAGTGACAGAGAAAAGGATGTGGCGAGGGTCAAGGCGCAAAACCAGCTGAACAGGAGGTCCCGGGGCTGACAGATCAGGGAAGGACCAGGGAGCAGCAACAGTAGGACAGACAGAAAGGCTGTTCCTGAGTGCAGCACTCATGGTACTGCAGCAAAGTAAAGTATCTCTGAGTCAGAAGAGATGTAGGCAAACTGGACATGGCTCAAAGGAAGTCTCCTAGAATAACTTGGGGCCTGGAAACCTTCCTTGTACCGAAAAACTGAAGAAGGAGCAAACCTTTTTGTTGGTCCAAGGGTCAGTTAAAGAGTGACTTCACCTACCTGGTCTACAGTAGGGAGCTCCAAGTACAAGGCTGTAATCTGACAGAGGAAAGCTCCCGTGCTGAGCAGAGAAAGTCAGAAAAGCAGCCCAGGATTGGGTCAGGTGAACGCAGAATATAACATGCACATTTAAGTTGGGGTGATAACTGAGCAGCACTGAACCATTTTTCTTTGCTATCAAATGGATTTGTCACTGTTGACACCTCTAGATGTACTTTCAAAAGATTAACTTGGTGCTTGTCTTGGGCTGCTGGGAAAGGCAGATGGTATCCAACCATCTTACACAGGGAGCTGGGGCAGGTGAGGTGTTGGCCTTCAACAAGAACGTAATGATCTATGAAGGTCTGGTGGTGGAGGGCATGCAGCATCACCTTTACTCCTGGGTCAGAAGTGGCAGAACACACTTTTCTCTGAGCATTGGAGACATCTGTCTGCTTTGAGTCCTGCAGTGCAAAACATAATGTGCTGGGTAGAAGCCTTTCAAATGGAGGCTGGGAGGGATGGTTAAACTTGCCATGTCACCCTACCACAACACCTCAGATGGTTTCCACTGCAGGGGATGGACCCACACTGGGAAGGTCCCAGTCCAGAATCTATAAGTGTATCTGGCTGGAAGAGAGTGACCTCCAGCATCTCCTAGGGAGAGGGCTGGGTGTGCACAGACCTTGGACCCCTAGACGCCTGTATAATTGCTTTAAACCTCTTTTTTTTTGGTCAATAAATCCCTACCAACTATCTTCTAAAAAGGGGTGTACACAGGTGACAAACTGCTTACAATAGAAATAATGTGAATATTAAGTTAATCAAAGCACTCACATTGGAAGGGATTAAAAGAGGGGAGGGAAAAAAAAAACCCCAGCTCATAACAAGCAATCCATGTCACTTTTTTTCCCTCCTGTGTACTCTTGCTCTGTCCCATTTGTCTAGCAGTAATCTACATTTCAAATGATTACATGGGAAGCTGAAGTGGTAGTGACAGGGATAAACGAAGCTTGTTAAACTAATAGCTGCACTAATGCCCAAATATGTGAACTTCCAGAGTCAGGCAGCATCCAAGGCTGCCGGAGCTGTCAGCCCCACTCCCCCTGGGCTCGTCCGCCAGCCGCTGCCACATGATGAATGGCCCTGTCGAGTAAATTCATCCGGGGCCCAATTAAATAGGCAGAAATGAACTAGAGCCGTCAACCAGGGAGAGAGAGAGGGAGAGGGAGTGAGAGAGGGAGGAAGAAAGAGAGAAGATTTAAAAAAAAAAAAGAAAAAAAACAAAAACGGTGGGAGGAGGGGAGAAATATTCCTCACAAAGTCAAGGAAGCTCCGGCGCAGTGAAGTCATTCTGTCAGAAAATGGCCATTTAATGCTTTGCCGAGCCCACGACAGATAAGTCATCTGAGGAAGCTTTAGTGGAGTCCCAGGGCATTTCATTTATTAATTATCAGCTTCAAGCGGGGATTGCAGCCAGCCTCTCCCTCTTTCCCATCCCTTTTTCTGTGCCGAGCGCTGTCAGCCCCTCGCCTCCTCCCTGTCAGGCGGGACAGCAGGCGAGTTGGGCACACGGTGGCAGGGACGGCAGGGAGAAGGACTTGTGAGCTCTTTGTGCGTCCTCCTTCACCTTCCTTGGAAAAATCCTTGCCACGGTGCTTTACCCCCAGCCCCGGTCCCCTCCTGTCCCTCTTCCTGCTGCTCCCCAAAGTCCCCACCTCCCTGGTCCCTGCAAAACAGTCTGACCTGCCCCACTGAGTCCCCTCCTGACCCCCCACTCCCTGCCTGATGAGGCACATTCCTGCAGAGTGCCTGCCCGTCACAGGCAGGGCCGGGACCAGTGAAGGCAGGCAAGGTGACCCCTCAGCCTGTTGTCTCCAGTGGTCTCCGGCACAGTCAGAGACAGCCAGCGATCCCCACAGCCTGTGTCTACATCAGACTGGGAGATGTTACTGGAGGAGGACAGACCCCCTCCCCACCTTGTTTGTGCTGCTTTCCCTGGCCCAGGAATGTCAGCGAGCAGAAGGAAAATGCCAGCTGATGCAGAGGGAAAAGAGGAGGAAGAGGGGTGGCAGTCCCAACAGCCAAGGCAGGGGCGCCCAGGGGCTGGTGGACTCCAGCAGAGAGAAAAGGAGGCTGCAAGTGGACACAGTTATGAAGAAAAGGAGTTGGCTGTGATTGACCAGGACAGGACTTCAGAAGAACCAGAAATCATGTCATGGATGTCCATAAAACGATGCTGATCAGGGCATCTTCTCCTCTGTCCTTCTTACTGCCTGATGCACAAACGCTTCAGAAGAAAAGCTGCCTACGGCAGGACTAACCACCCAGCCAGGCTCAGGAACATGCTGGCAGGGAATGGGCATCCCTGATGGTTTTTCCAGTGCCTTCTCCAAAGCCAGTGTTGCTGTTCTGCCCTCCACACAGACATCACCAGGCACATCTCAAGGATAAACCCAACATTGCTTTTGGTGAAGCAGCCCCTTGCCCCAGCCCCAGCTCATAATTATGGTACAAGCTCTTGCTAAAGCACCAGGTGGGTGGCAACCAAAGGCTGTTTTTCAGCACTGCTGCACTCACATCACAGAGAACTTGCCCCATCTCCCTTTTGGCCCCTCTCTTATGATAATTTCTAAAAATACAGAGTAGGGTGTTGGGTTTTTTTTTGTCAGGGGACATAATGTGATGTTCAGCCAAAGCACCTGAAGTAACACAAGAGCTCTCCCCCATCCCAGCAGTGATGTTTACCTAGCAAGAGGCTGGAAAAATGTGTTGCAGTTCATGGTGTCCATACACAACAAGATACATGAAGGATGCACAGCCCTGCCAGCTGGTGCTGAAGAGGGGCTGGTGGTCCGCACGGGCTGTGGTCTCACCTGTGCTAACCCTTGGTCCTGGTCCCTGGGGCTGTAGAGTTTGTGGCAGGGGCACAGCAACTGTTCAGATGTGCAGAGAATCATGGCTCAGTGCTAAGCTTGGAACTGGCTCTGCTTCATTCGACAGTTCTCTCTGTTGGGGGACAACCTCCATAGCACTGGGATTTTTGCTCACCCCTGTGGGGTCTCCCTGGTCCTGCAGACACAAGCCAAGGGCATCAGCCAGCTGTGGGTGGGCCTGAAGCCTCCCTTCCCTTCCCTTCCCTTCCCTTCCCTTCCCTTCCCTTCCCTTCCCTTCCCTTCCCTGTGTCATTTCTGTTTCCCTTCCTGGCTCCTGCAGCACATTTTTCCTTCCGTTACAGCCAAGCAATGTGTAAGCTCTTCCAAAGCAGAGGGTGGTATCACTGGTAAATTACGAGTTGCTCCGGTTATCAGTGTATTCATTTATCTGGTGGTTCTCAGTGACTCTCAGACACCGTCAGAGTCGAGTCTATGAAATATAGAAAGCCAGTTGCCTATTTTGCCGCCTGTCATGGTACTGTATGTGCTCCAGGGTCTCGTGGAAGAAACAGACTGCTCTGACAGTTTATTCTTGCTTCTGGCTTTTTGCCTCTAACTCATAATAGCACACCTTTGAACTTCATAGCCAGTATTCTGAATGTTTTGTGAGACATGTTGCCAAATATCTCTTGACATCTTATAGAAATAGTACCAACTCGTCATTCTTTCCATGGTTGTGTTGATGAGATTTCTCCATTCTTCAGAAATTCTGCACTGAAATTCCTCTGTGCTTCCTCATCATGTCTCCTATAGTCTATGTATTTGGCTGTTCACCTTAGAATCGCAGAATCATTGAGGTTGGAAAAGACCCTTGAGATCATTGAGTCCAACCATTAACCCCACTGCCAAGCCCATCACTAAACCCTGTCCCTAAGCGCCACGTCTACACGTCTTTTACACACCCCCAGGGCTGGTGACTCCACCACTCCCCTGGGCAGCCTGTTCCAGAGCTTGACAACCCTTTTGGGGAAGACATTTTTCCTAATATCCCATCTAAACTTCCCCTGGGGCAACTTGAGGCCGTTTCCTCTCATCTTGTTACTTGTTCCTTGGGAGACCGACCCCCCCCTCTCTGCACCCTCCTTTACAGGTAGTTGTAGAGGGCGATGAGGTCTCCCCTCAGCCTCCTCTTCTCCAGGCTCAACCCCCCCAGTTCCCTCAGCCATTCCCCATCAGACCTGGGCTCCAGACCCTGCACCAGCTTCTCTGGACATGTTCCAGCACCTCAATGTTTGTCCTGTAGTGAGGGGCCCAAAACTAAATCCAGCATTTGAGATGCGGCCTCACCAGTGTTGAGAGCAGGGGGATGATCCTATTGTTGACACAAGCCAGGATGCTCTTGGCCTTCTTGGCCGCCTGGGCACACTGCTGGCTCATATTCAGTTGGATCTTGACCAACACACCCAGGTCCTTTCCTGCTGGGCAGCTTTCCAGCCACTCTGTCCCAAGCCTGTAACGTTGCAGGGGTTTGTTGTGACTCAAGTGCAGGATCCAGTACTGGGCCTTGTTGAACTTCATATAATTGGCCTCATCCCATTTATCCAGCCTGTCCAGATCCCTCTGTAGAGCCTTCCCACCCTCAAGCTTGAAATGGCCAAATCTTTCTGTGCCTAAGCTGCCCTGGTGTGTACTTCCCAGTAGGGTCCCTCATTAGGGGTCCCATCTGCTCTGCTCTGGTCTATTGATGGAGCAGCCCCCACTAATCATTGGCACCGCTCAGCGGCCATGAGGGCCACCAGAAATGCCCGTGTGTCCTCCACACCAGGAACTCACCCTCTGTCTCACCAGCACGCTCGGCAGAAGTCGTATCCCCTGGTGTGGTGATATATCAGTGACAAGGTAAAGTTTTGCTGTAGTGCCAAGTGTTTGTTGCCAGAGCACTGTACTCCCTTGCCAGGGCACCACAGGATCATTCACTGCAGCACCCAGCGCCTGGGGGATAGCTAAAGGAATAATTAAAAGAGGAGCTCTATTTGCACTAAAAATGTCAGGTTATTTTTTCACAGGGCAAAGATTTTTCTTATCAAAAATCTATTCACTAAAATGCTAATGATAGTCAGTGATTAGAAACTGCTGCTCAAGTTTTGAAAGTTCCCAGTGGGTTTCGTAGACACGGCGTGTAACTTGTCAGTTCAGGAAATGCTTTCAACAAATCAAACTTCAGGGTATGCATTTTTTAAAAAATATTTCATTTCCTTAATGCTTCACTGTGCTAAAGCCGATAGGGACTTTTGAGTTAAGTGACGAAGACCACATTATTAGTTGCAAAGTCAGTTCTGAGAGAAGTCTCTCATGGCAGAATGTTCTCAGAGAGGCATAGAGGAACTGCTGGCAAATGTGTGTAATGCTTATCTTAATTAAAAAGAATAATTGTTTTATTAAAATTAATTATGAACTTCAGAGCCCCAAGTTATTGTTTTCCAGTGAAACAGGAGCCCAGCTAAAAACACCACCCGACAGATCCTGTCACGGAGGCCATGTGCAAAGTGGATGAACACGTTTGTGTCCTGCGGCAGGACTACTTGACACGCCACTGAATGGTCGGTTGAACAATGTTAGCGGCTGAACCGGAGAAGCTGTGGCTGTTCCGTGGCACAGAGCTCTGCAAAGGACTGGTCCCCAGACTAGCCAACCTAGATTTATAAATCCAGCCTTCATGAGAAGACTGGTATGGCTGAGATGGTCCCCTTCATTGCTCGCCAAAGAAAGGCAGAAAGCACCAGGCATATATTTAAATCTGCTCAGAGGACAGGAGGGCGTAGACCAACGATGTGCTGGGGGAAGTGGGTGGTGGTCAGCCGATGAGGAGCAGGAGAATATCTCCTGGGGGCACCAAAAGTCCCCCTTTCTGAACAGGGCTTCCAGATTAGGGGATGCTGGCCAGCTTGAAGTATGGAAATGAAGTAAATGAACTGTTTTGATGCCTTTTAAGTTTCTCAATTCTGCTCCAGCTCCTTCTCTGAATTAAGCAAGGGGGAGGGTTTAAAATCACAGGATAAAAACAGGGCAAGAGGTTACTCTGCTGATTAAGGAGGAACAAACCCAACGTATTTTGTAAGAAGTGGATTATGTTGCTTATTAAATGATCCATATTTTGTTCAAGTAGAGGCTATTGTAGAGAAAAGACAGCTGGGAGGTGTGAGCAGAAGGCTTTCTTTGCTGTTGAAAAGCAGCAACGAGAAGTTGGGTGATAAGAGAGTGTGTCTGGAGGTCTGTGTACCCACCCGTACCCAGATGCCTCGGCAGGTAAACCCACCCTGCAGGCTGCAGATGTCCAGCGCTCTCCGGGATTGCCCTAGAAGACATGTCCTCACCCCAAAGCCCCAACCTCTGCCCTCCTGCTGGCCCCTGATGGCCAGGTCCTTGTCCACCCAGCAGCACCCTGTCCCTCCCTGGTGCCCGTCCCCCTGCACGCCCCTACATCGTCCATCTCTCTTCCAGGGCAGACAAGCGTTCCCCCGGTGCCAGGCTTTACACCGCACTGTAAACAGCTCGTCTGACGTCTGAGTGGGAGGACAATCCATCATTTTTAGTGTCTTGCCTGTCCCTGGGGGTGGGGGAGGAGAGGAGAAGCGTCAGCTCGAGACCCTTCTTGTACAGGCACTTTGACTGAATGGCTGATGGCCCTTAAAGAAAAGGAAAATAAATAAATAAATAACTGACTGAAAAGCCTCTTGTTGCCATCCTTACTCTGCAAGTGTCCTTATGTGATAAGATGCCTTCTGAAATTCGTAATCCTGGTCGAGATCGAAAGAAATATCTGAAATGTCAGGAGGAAGGGGTGATGACCCTCCACGGGCAGGGTGGAGGGGAGCTGCCCCACTGCACCCCTGCAGAGCCAGCTGGATGGATCCCGGCTTGATCTGCCCATCACAGCATGGTCCTACCAACCCCTCCGCACACCATCGCTGGGGAAACAGGGAAAATGTAGGATGGCAACACTTGAAACAAAATCAGAGGAAGAGAGGGACAGGCTGGTTACAGCCAGTGGTCTTTCTGATTCAATATCCTCCAATAACGGTCACCAAAAGGGCATTCCAGCACTGGAACAGTTTTTTGGGCTAACCAAAAGCCTTAGTTCTAAAACTGACTGTCTTTAGCTCAAACAAATTAAAAGATGCAACTTTACACATCCAGTAAAAAATAATAACGATATAAAATATTTTTGCAAATATTAAAATGTTTAATGAAAATAATTTGGTTTTTGCAGGAAGACTGGTAGAATACTTTATCAATAAGGCTTAAATGAATCTGCCATTTTGAAGTAATTTTTTATTATTATTATTATTTGATAAGGAGACTATGAAAGCTCTTTGAAAATTTAAAACTGAAACTAAATCAGAAAGAGTAAAGTCAGGCAGGAATCTTTCTCAGTTTCTCATAGGTGGAGAACTGCTTTTGCAGATCATCCTGTAGCTTCTGGGCAATCCACTTTAAAATAAAGCCAAGGTCTAACATTTCATAAGGTTTAGGAAACAGAATTTCGTGCTTTGCTGGGGAAGCAGAGCCACACATAGGGCCATTAAAAGTGCTGAAAGAGGGAAGTAAACGGCTGTTTGTGAATCTCACCTGGGCTGAACTTCAACATAGCAGCGTGCTTATTCCACTTCTAATTTTCAGCAAAAAGAATAACAGAGATCACCCAACCCAACAGCGAGGCATTGAGAAGAGCACCCTCATTGATCTGATGAAGGATGGTGAGAATCTGGGTCAACAGAGAGGTTTTCATCCTGTGTCAGGGGGCAGGTATCTGGGTAACAAGCTCAGCACAGCCAGAGCAGGCAGAGGATGGGTCTGTGTCTGCCACTTCAGCACTCGCCAGCCCACCGCTCTGTGCATCCCCTAAACTGTATTTTCCTTTGCAAGCTCCCCAGCACAGATCTTTTCCCTGTGCTGTCGAAACTGGCAAATTTAAGTAAATGCCAATAATTCCATTTCATCCCTAAATTTCTTTTGTCATCATCATTGAACTTGGCTTACTAATGATTTCTTAGAGTTTCAGCTTGAATGGGCACCCATAGATTTTCCTTCTTTTTGGGTTAATCCTGGAGTTATCATCGGGCGTGTTTCTGTCAGCCCTTAACCGTTCCTTTCTCTTGCCCGTGGCCAAGCCACTGCATAAATCTGAGGATGCAGAAGGGATGAGGTGGGGAAGGGAAAGGGCTTTATATCAAGGCCACATCGTTGCATGCATTATGCTGCAGCACCGCAGCACTTCATCAAGTTCTAATTACGCCTGGTTGACAAATTCCTAGCCCTTTCAGCTGGAGATAGAGTGTCTTTGACTGAGTCCATTAGGGCTCGTAATTTTTGATAGTTGAGTTTGCCAGTTGTCTGCTTATACTGATTTTTTTCCCCCTACTAAAACCAACTTTTATATAACTGCAAGTCTGGGTTCATTTACTTTATGTACAGGTCCCCTAAGAGGCAGAGAAGTGAATTATATTCTCCCTCTTGGTCTCGTGCAGTTACTAAATTACATTTTTAGCACCTGAAATTAACAGCTAACTGGAGGTAGGCAAGGGAGAGAGTAAAGTTAATGAATTGACTAAATATGATAGCAGAGAAAAGCAAAGAGCTGTGTTTCTTCTACCTGTTTTTCCAAATTTTACCGAAGCAAGAAATCAGCAATTACGCATCAGTCCCGGGGTGTCCATGAACCCAACGAGCCCAAGCGCCCGCCATGGTCTAGGACAAGGGCTCTGGTCTGGGGAGGAGGGAGGTTACGCAGCATGAACACACGGCTGAAGGTCAAGCCCAGGCTGGTTTTACCACCAGCACTGGCAGCTCCAGTGTCACTCACTGGTGGAGTTTCCCCAGCATGAAAAAGTCCGTGTACCCAGTCGGCTGTGCACAATTAATACGGCTTTTTTCTGGACATGTGCAAGACGGAAGCCAAACCAATCCATGTGTCACTTCCCAGAACCTACTTCTTCGATGTTGGTTACGTGGAGAGAGAAGTCAACAAGCTAAATTAAAAACTCCCTGTCTCAGAGTTACAAGGCCTCATGCACTTATTTTTTTCCTGGATGTCCAAAGTTCTCCCCATCTTCTCACCTGTGTTTGCATCATATATTGTAACTGCATTTTTAAATATACAATTCCTAGCTGTAACTTTGCATGAAAAAATACATTTCATTTTTGCAGTTATAAGATTTCCTCTTGGATTGGTATCGTATGCCAAAAGTCTCTGTGCAGTACCCTGGAGTTGTGATAACAAAGACCCAAATGAAACACCCCATGAAAGGGACAGCAACACTATTTGAAGTGAACAGCCCCAAAACACCATGGAGCATCCTGCTGCAGGTCCAGGCTTGCTTATCAGAGGACTGGGAATCAGCTGGATATCCTGAACTGGGGCAAGTGGCTGCAGGAGACCAGCTCTTTAAAGGAAGAAATCTTGAGACAACAAAAGAAAACATGCAAATTTAATTGCTAAAGTGACATTTTTCTGTGAAGCAGGAGAAATGATTTCTCGAGCAGCCCCTCACCAGCTCCTCTCCAGCAGCGGAGGTGGTGATCAGCATGGTTAATGCAAACAGGCTTCCCTGTTGGAGCATGGCAAGCTGCATGGCCAGGCAAAATCTGAAATTTCTGATTTAAGGGAAACATGGTGTCTTGAAACTTGTCAGCCTCCTGACTCAGAGTGAAATTGAGTATTCCTAGAGGTGCCACGTGGAGCCATTGGCTCAGGAAAATTGGCATTCCACAACTGTGGCATTTCATGGGAGAAGCGAAACTGTTTCAAATATTATTATTTTGTATTTCTTGATATCACTTCACAGCATCTCATGAGCTTATGTGGCAAGCACAAAAATAATGGAACTAGGGGGAACCCTCCCACCAGAAAATAATCTCAAACTGCTGCTCTGGAATGTTTTAAAATGAAGATTCCAAAATTTAAAACATGTTTTGGAAGTTTCTCCTGTGGGAATTTCTGAATTTCTCAAAATGTTCACATTTGCTAAGAGCTGTCTCTTTGGGTGAAATCAGTGTTTTCCAACAAAATGAACTGAAAAATTTGTGACCCACTTCAATTGGCTAGTGGCCAGAGCAAGAAAATGAACTGACAATACAGAGACAGGTTCTCATTAAAGCTAAGAGTTAATGAAGGTCTGAGCTCCTGGATGGAGAACCATCAATCAGCAGCATGAGGAGCACCCTTAAAGCAGGGGGGTCTGTGGCCACTCACATCCATGAGAAGGCTACAGACGGATTTCATTAAAAATATGTACTTGGGTAAAACTGGGAAACTTCTGTTGTGGGAGACGTCACGGGTCTTGAGAGCAAAGACCTGACTTGTGTATTGGCAAAGCAAAGCCTTGGACACCGTCCTCCCACCCTGTCCAGGCTCTTCTGAAGAGGAAGCCTGGAGGAGCAGAAGATTGTCCTCATGTCCCCATGCTTCCAGCTAGAAACACACGCACCTCATTCCTTAGGGGTTTTGGGGGTTTTTTATGTGTGTTTTTTCCTCTGCAGGAAGAGCGGTGCTGCTGTGGAGCCCAGCCCCATGCCCAGCTCCGCGGTGCTGATCGCTGTGCCCCACAAAACTCATCCCTGTCCTGGGAGAAGACGTGGCTGAATCACCCAAGACAGTTCCTGCTGCACCTTCCCATGGCCACTGGTCCCACTCTGACCACGACACATCCACACCCATCCCTCACGTGAGGCATTAACTTGCTTGAGATGTACCTAGGTCCCCAAATTCCCATCCACCCACATCCATTTCATTAAAAAAAAAAAAAAAACAAAACCGAGCACACACAGGCTGCAATCCTCAAAATGGCTTTGACCAAGCACTCCTGGTCACCCTACGTGTGCTGGGCAGCTTTGACACACACATTTGAACGAAATGGGAACTGACAGTGTCGAGGTGCTGAAAGCGCTCAGCTACAAAGGATTCATGCAATTATCTTTTGTCGGAATTCATCTTGTCAGCCCTGCACAGCGCTAATCTCTTTAGAAACTCTGAAGATGAAAAAGTGAGGAAAAAAAGAAAAAAAAAAAAAACGTTGGTTAGAGCAGTCTCTGGTCATGACAGCATTTTTTGGGGTAGGAAAAATGACAGCCAGGGAAACAGGCAGTCTCAGGAACAAACACAGGGCTGGGAAATCGGGTGCAGTAACAGCTGTCAGCTGTCCACAGCTTCCTGGGTCTGTCAGCGGGTGAAACCTCTCCAGCTGGGTGCCTGGCTTACCAAAACCAGTTCAGCCACCACCAGCCGCAAGGTAGGGAGAGGGGGATTTGGTTAATTGCACACACGCTTGTTTGCTGCCCACTCCTGGGAGGGACTCGCTGGCTCCACACAAAGTAGGGTCACGGGGAAGTTGCTGCTTGAAAGACTCCAGGGCCAAACTCCCTGAAAATATCTTGAAATTTTGCTATGAGTAGATTCCCCTAAAAACTATCAAGCCAGATCCACAGAGACATTGTCAAGAGACATGTCCTGTAATTCTGGAGGGAAATGTGTCTTCACACTTTTGTATAGTCTGATGGAGTTTCAGAGCCAGATTAATTTGGTATTTCTTGTACACAGTTGTACTTCTTTCGGAAAGAAAATTTATCTTTTGTGTTCATCAATTTTTAGCAAATTCATTCCATTTTCTGTGCATTTTTTCTTCCAAGATTTCAAAACTTTTTATTTCAGCAGTTTTAAATTATAGGTTTTTTTCAGTAGGGTGCAAAAGGTTTGTTTCCTATTATATCTCTAAAAATATTGTTTAGCTGATCTAATCGAAGTATTATTTTTCACTTTGGCCATAAAATCTTCACTCTTGGAAAAAGCAGCATTCCCTTATTCAGCAGTCTTTTATTACTCCTGTCCCAAGGATTCCCTTCTGCCGTGCAGGCGAAGGCAGACGGTGCCTTGCCGGGGGTAAGTCCCGTCTGCAGCGGTGAGCTGGGCGCTGGGCTGAGTCCCAGGTGCTCACCCGGGCTTGGACACAGCCCCGGCTCCGTGGGAATGAAGACACTGACATCTGTTGACTGGACACAATTTCTCCAGCCCGTTAACGGAGCAATTCGTGTAGCTGAAGCGATTAAGGCAGGGGAATTGAAGCACAAAGGATCGCAGCTCTTATTTGTCATCAGGAAGGGCCTTATTAGGGAACACGCGTATGTTTCTGGTGCTCAGGTTGTGCTCACAAAGCCTATTAAAAGGACATTAATGAGCTGCTTGTAACTTGGAAAGATCTCTTGCTTTTGAATATTTAGGGTTACCTTTTACTGGCAACAAAATTTATTTGGGAATTGCTCAATTAGATTAAAACCTTACTGTGCGGGGCTTTAAAAAACACTTTAAAATACCTTCTGTTTCAAAACATTTGCAGAATCTGAGGTTTTGTTGACTCTTCCAGCCCTTGGACAATCCCACAGTCTGTGATGGAAGAAAGCATTACATTTACCTCCCACGAAGGCAGAGGCAGTTTCCAAAATCAAGAGCTGTAAAATGTCCCATAATTCAGCTTTATTCAGAAGCAGGGAAGCTGAAGTGAAGTGCTGAGCTGGAAAACAGCCCCGAGCCTGCCTGCTTTTGGAGCTTTTCTGGAAAGGTTCCTCTTCCAGCATTGCTGAAGCTAAAATTCACTGGCCAAGATGGAATGCTTGAACATCAGGGAGAGAGATCGGCTTGTGAGAGAGAGCCTTGAGTGACAGCCAACATCTTCTGGCTTTCGAGCATCAGAGCAGAGAGTTAAAGGAAAAATCTGTTTGTCCTTCATGCCATTTGGTCTGAGCTCCTGTGGGCTCAGGGTCTCACCCCCAGGTCTCCAAAGTCGGTGGGGATGGGCCTGGGACATACGGTGGCCACAGCTTTCTGCTGGCGGGACAAGACACCTGATCTCTCACAGGGTATGCTGCAAAGCCAGCATTTACTTCAGATTTGAGGAAGTGACACTTCAGATCCCAAAAGGAAAAGTAAGGTTAAAAAAGAAAAAGACATTTGGAGAAAAGCCAGAGTAAGAGGAACTGGGAAAGGGGGCTGCTGGGGGCTTGGGAAGTCTGATCTTGCAGGTCTTCCTCAAGTCACGTCCTCTCTGAGGTAAGGGATTTTGTATCGCTTACAAGCAGAACCAATCCTTTGATCAGAAAAAATGGAAGTTCTTTGATCTGACCCTTACTTCCAATCTGACATCCCATCATTTTGTCTGCAGGTAGTAATGAGTGCGGTATAGAAAGCTATAAGACCCTTTGTTGGAAAACTGAGATTTAAAAAAGCAGCAATGACATGACCTTATTGTAATTAGAACTGAACAGTTCTGTTTCCATCACAAAGAGCTTCACCAAATGCTTTCACTTGTCTATGGTGTTTAAACCCAGAGCTTTAATCAAAAAGTAGAGAAATATGTATTTGCCTCTACCAGCTCCTGAAAGACCTGACACATCTGTAGCCCTCGGAGAGTTAGTAAGTTCATCAAGGCAACCAGCTACCATCAAATTATCACTGTTTAAGTAACTTTTTAGAAGCTAAAGGTTGGTATTGTAAAGAAAAGGAAAGATAGAGATTCATCTTACTTATCATGACCTCCCTCAGGGTAGGTTTGAATTACACTCCAGGTGGGCCATGGAAATCTTTCATGTCTCTCGCTCCATTAGTTGGTACACTTAGTGAAGGCTGGGTAATAACCAGACATACTCTTCTCGTCATGAACAAGACATGGCTACAGGTTCGCTCTGGTAATTTTTGCAATATCCCCTTCTCTGGGCGACCAGCATCACCCAGTTCAGTCCCCACTGGCGCAGCCCCCAGGTCCAGCAGCTCCTCATGGGCTCCCAGCTCACCCATCACTTCCAGCAGCATGAAATAGAGGGACCTTCCTCTGAGAGTGCCCTTCTGTCACCTGCAAGGGCATAGCGAGGACGTCCGTAACAGCCAGAAGTGGGAATTGATAGATCTGAGAAGGGCACTCAGGCAGCAGTTGTGGAGTCACTAAAGTCACATTGCTTCCTTGCTCTTGCAATAAAAGAATTAGAAAACACATTGCTTAAAGGGCATCAGCCACACCGGTGTTGCTTTTAGTGTTTTGCTTAAATTTGTATGTTAGTGCTTGGTTTGAACTTGTATGTCCTATAATAACAAGGAAAAATGAAAACATCAGTTTTCACTTAGAGGTTAAGGGGGAAACTCTTCATCCTGGCAGAAAATAATATTTCAGGAACTAGAAGGCAAATCGAGAGAACCCAGTGAATTTATTTTCTTTTACAAATCTCCGTGTACAGGCTGCAGTGTCCCAGTGATGGGGTGGAGATTAGAAACAGGTGCTGGCAGCTGCTGCTGGGCGTCTGGTTTGTCGTCACGGCAGAGATGGGCAGAAAGAGGGAGAAAAGCAGAAATCTGGCTGCTGGGACACTGTCCCAGGCCAGACACGAGGCAGGTGCCTACAGCAGCAGGGCCAAGGGAGCCTGTTCAGCGTCAAATTTTGTTAATGTCTTTACTGTGTGGTCCTCCCTCCTCATCACAGAGGCCGAACAAGTTGCACCTTGCTGGGGCACTGTGTTTTTAAGCAGCTGAGGACTGGCGAGGTGAAACCCCTTCCAAGTCTGCAACACCTCAGGCATTTGATTTATGCGTGAGCTTTTTTCTTAAAAGTCATAAAAATGCCTGAGGTAAAGGTCAGCAGATGCTTGTGAAGCCTCTTCACAGGGAAGCAAAGATCACTTTTCTTAAACTTTTCATTTCAGCCTCATTGTTGTATCACTTAAACTATATGAACTCCACAGACCAGAATGGATCTGCTCTTGTAAGAACGACCTGCTCACCGTGTGTGGGGATGGCAGCATCTGACCCTAAACCAGCAAAAAATTAAAGCAAGGATGAAGAAGATAAGTAAAGCCAAATAATTCAAGGAGAGCAATTTAAACTCATATTGGCAATAATAATGTGCACTGGTCCACATCTGATCTTCAGCTATTTCTAAATTACACAGAGATAATCAAAAAGAAAGAGGATCTGCTACACATTCATGTGCAGAACAAGACTCTGCAATTAGTAAGGCAAGGTCTGTGGTTGATCAATAGTGACCCTCCCTGGTAGCTCTGTGTGTTTTTACAGGAAAAGGTCATTTCTGCTATTCCAGCTGTGCAGGGAAGAGGACTTCTCCTAGATGAGAAAGGCTTTGTCCTGTCAGTGCTGGCCGTTTCTGGTGCAGGATTCTGCCCATGAGGATTTTTTTTTGAAGTTTCCATTATGGGCGCTGTGGCCAGCAGGACCCAGGCTTCAGGGACCAGGTCACCTGTCAGCTGTTTCTCGGGAAAATCCCAGGATCGCAGCACAGCTGGGGTTGGCAGGGACCTCCAGAGGTCATCTCGTCCAGCCCCTTGGTTCAACGCAGGGTTGCTCAGGAACGTGTCCAGTCAGGTTTTGAGCATCTCCAAGGACAAAGGCTCCATGACCTCTCCGAGCAAACTGTTCCCAATGTTTGACCACCCTCATGGTAAAAAGGTTTTTTCTTATGTTTAAATGCAATTTCTTTTCTTTCAGCATCTGCCCATCCTCTCTTATCTGTTCACTGGCCACTACTGAGAAATGACTGGCTCTGGCTTCTTTACTCCCCCCGTCAGATATTTCCACATGTCAACAAGATCCCCACTGAAACCCCCATTCCCCAGGTTGGACAGTCCCAACTGTCTCAGCATCTCCTCATGTGACTATATGCTCCAGTGCCTTCATTGCTTTGGTGGCCCTGCACTGGACTTCCTCCAGTAAGTCCATGTCTTTTATACTGGGGAGCCCAGAGCTGGACCCAGCACTCCAGATGTGTCTCACCAGTGCTGAGCAGAGGGCAGGATCATCACCTCCCTTGATCCGCTGGTGACACATCTCCTAATGCAGACCAGGGACCATCAGCCTCCTCTGCCCTGAGGGCACAGTGCTGGCTCATGTTCAACTTCTGCCCACCAGAATGTCTGCAAAGTCGCTTTCCAGACCTTTGGTCCCCAGCCTGTTCCTGGTGGTTGGGGTTATTGTTCTTCAGACAGTGGACTTCATGTTTTCTTTTGTTAAGCTTCACGACATACCTCTCTGCCCAGTTCTCCAGCCTGTCCAGATCCCTCTAAAGGGCAGCACATCCACCTGCTCTATCATCCCCCCCACTGATTCCTGTATCACCTGTGAACTTGCTGAGGATGGACTCTGCCCCATCATCCAGACCATTAATGAAGATGTTAATGACACTGGCCCTGGTATTGACCACTGGTCACTGGCCACCAGTTGGAATTCCTGCCAGTCATCACAACCCCTTGGGCCTAGTTGTTCAGTCAGCTCTCAGTCCACCTCACTGTCCATTTATCCACTCAGTTTGTCTGGCAGAGTGAATATTTCAATTGAATATTGAATTTTAAAAAATGAATATTTTATGTGAGACAAAGTTGAAAGACTCGCTAAAGTCAAGACAAACACCCATTTCTCTCCCCTTCACCACTGAGATAGCCTTTTCATCATAAAAGCTATCAGGTTGGTCAGGCATGACTTTCCCTTTGTAAATCGGTGCTGATTATTCCCAGTCACCTTCTTCATGTGTTTGGAGATGGTCTCCTGGGTTATTTGCTCCATCACCTTCCCACAGATCACTGTGAGGTTGCTGAGACTGTCTTACCCAGCATCTTCCTTCTTGCCCTTCTGGAAAATAGGAGGGACATTTGCTTTCTTCCAGTCCTCAGGAACCTCTTCAAAGATAATCAAGAGGGGCATTGCAAACGACATCAGCCAGCTCCCTTAGCTCTCACAGATGCATCCCAAAAGGCCCCATGGACTCATGTATGTATCTAGATTAACTGTTCCCTAACCTGATCCTGCTCCACCAAGGAGAAGTATACCCTGCCCTGCCTTTCCCACTGGCCTCATCACCCACCTCGAGAGAGAGCCCTGCTGCTCTCACCTCTCCCCCTCCTTCCCTTCCCAGTTTGTCCTTCCTAAAGAGCCCTTACCCACGCAGTGCAGCACGCCAGTCAGGTGAGCTGTCCCACCACCTTTCCGTGGTCCCAATGACATTGTAACTCTGCAACGACACACAGACCCTTCATTCCTCCTGCTCGTGCCCCACGCAGCGTGTGTTTGTGTACTGGCATTTCAGAGAGGGACCCACACATGCTGGTTTCACCGAAAGGGTATGAGAGCTTCCCCCATAACTTTGTCTGGTAGGGCCTTCCTTCTTTATGTGGCTACACTTGTGCAGACCCTCTTCAGCCCTGTTTTCTTGATTACAAGCTCCCTCCTGTATCTTTTCTTTGTCATTCTGGTCTACCACTTCCTCACTGGTTTTGGTGATCCTCTCCCCACCCTGTGGATCCTAGTTTAAAGCTCTCCGTACCAGGCTGGTCAGCCTGTTGGCAAAGATCCTTTTGCCATGCTTGGTCAGGTGGATCCCATCTCTTCCAAGCAAGTCTCAGTCCTCTAAGAGCCTCTCATGGTCATAGACACCAAAACCCTGTTGCCAACAGCAGCAGCATAACCAATTGTTGACCTTCAAGTCCTTGTTGGTCTTCAACCTGCCGACCTCCAGCCTTTGCCCCTCACTGACAGGATCAAGGAGAGGACCACCCTGGTCCCCACTGACCATCAGCCCAGAGCCACGCTGTCACCCTTGATACTTTCCAGGTCATCCTGGAAGTAACTTTGGTGCCAGTTCCATGTCTGGACTGGAGCAGATGGATGGAGGACAAGGGTTGAGCTGCCCACAGAGATGAGCTGGGACAGGATTGCTCCTGAGGGTCTGAGGAGCAAATGCACACAGCAGCGAATACAAGGGACTTCATAACAGCCTGCTCCACAGCATCAGACCTCCTGCACGCTGCTGTGTCAGTGGACTGCAAAGGACTCATTCTGCAATCCAAACAATGTTTGAAGGTTCTTAAAACTTTTTCTTCTAGTCAGAATCACAGGTAAGGGGGCTTCCTGAAAGTTTCAGGAGCCTGGATAGGGGCCACCAACCAGAAAATGCAGTTGTTCCAGTATCAAAGTACATTACAGAGCTGAAACATTATAAAAAAACTTACAAATAGCAAGAGAGAGTTGAACTGAATCAATTGGATTTATGTAATTCAAAGGAGGTAAAAATGATTTGTTTTCACTTCCAGTTTCATTCATGTTGTTCAGGTTTTCTTCTCTGTTAAGCCACTTCTAATGCTGTATTGCAACTCTCTGATAGAATCATAGAACAGTTTGGGTTGGAAGGGACCTTTAAAGGTCATCTAATTCAACCCCCCTGTGGTGAGCAGAGACATCTTCAACTAGATGCTATCGGACTTTTGCAGGGTTTAAAATGGATTTTTTTTTCCTGTCAAATTTGTAGCTTGTATTTCACTCTTTGAAAAGAAAAAATTTTAAAAATCACAGCAAACCAGAAATCCTCATCCCAGTTTGCTCCACCACGCGTTTGTCCAAGCTGCCAGAATCTCTGCCAGCACACGAACACGTTGGCACCGACAGGGAGTTTTTGAGCAGGAGTCCATGGGTCGGTCCCAGGTTAGTAGCAGTGATGATAAACTTCGTTTACACCCCTGGGCTGAGGCTGCTCTTTTGGCTTTATGGCAACAAACGTTGTAATGACTTGACTAGATCTGATGTGGCTCAGCTGTCAGCACCCACAGCGGGGGCACGGGATAGACACATAAATGTTTGCAGCAGAGAGGGAGCTTTGCAGTGTAAATCAGTGTGGACCTGCCCAGCTGTAAAATCCAGAGTACAATGTATTGCGGTTGCAGAAAATGCAAGGGGCTACAGTCTGTATTGAAAAAATTGAAAAAAAGAGAAAATAATCCACAAAATACCAGAGGAAGCAAACGGTTAGTAAGATGCTGGCAAAACTGCCTGAAAGCAACCCTACAGCCTCGCCAGAGGTGTGACACCATCGCTGTTGCTGCGAGCTCTGGACAGCCCACCCCAGGGAACCTCGCTTTTCCTCCTCAAAAACCTTAATTTTGGTGTCCACAGTGGAGGAGAGGCACTGGGTGCGAGTGCAGCCCCTCCAGCCAGCACAGGGGCTGGCAGGCGGCCGAAGGGACCAGGCAGCAGTGGCGCAGCCCCAGCCTCTGAGCTCGGATAGAGTTTGAAGCCGAAGCTTTCAAGCCCACAGCGGGAAGCCTTGCCGCTACATGAGGGTAATAAACCGGTGTGAACACGCGCAGCCTCCGACACGGCCATGTGCACCGGCCGCGTCCGCAGCGAGCCCTCTGCTCCACGCGCCGGTTCCCTCACATTAACTCATCCTTGCGTAGCCATGGCAACGCGTGTGAAAAACATGACGGAGGGTCCGGATCCAGCGCCCGCAGACCCCGGCACTGCCGAGTTTGGCCGTGGCGAGCGTGCCACCCGGGGAGCGAAGCGCTAATAAGGCCCCTTAATTTTGTTTGCTGGGAACAGCTCTGCCCGCAGACTGTCAGTTTGAGAGGTCTTGAAGAAAATTCCCAGAACCAAGGGGAAAAAATAGGGAAAAATAAGCTAATATCTTCAACCAAATAGCGAGACTTTGGGTGAGCATCACACTGCTCTGTTGTCTGCAAGGAGGGGGCACTGATGCTGTGTGACTGCCAGGTTTGCAGCTCATAAGCATCCAACACTCGCTTTTGTGGCCAGCAAAGTCCCCCTCCCAGGGCAGGGACACACGGCCACGGCTCTCCAGCATCACCCGTCCCCTCCAGAGCCCGAGTGCGTGGGAGATTCCACGGGGCTACAGAGGAGGCTCTCCAGGGAGCCGGCGGCAGAGGACAGAGAATGATCTGTCAGGAGGCACAACTTAAAATTAGAAAGGCAACACTGGTGGTAGCAAGAGTGTGGGGAGGGGGGAGGGAACGGAAGGAAAGCACGAAATCCATCAAACCCATATTTGTCTCATTAAAAGTATTTTTAATTTATAATGTCCTGGAATGTAGCTGTCACCCAGCTGTGCAGCCATCACCATGTTGCCTCTCACTTTTTTTTTTTTTCTCCCAGCTCCTCTCTCCCACTTCACTGGGACTGCCATCAATTTCTTCCCATCAGCAGCAGTTACAGTAAATGGATTCATTTGTGGGCAATGGGAGCTGAGAGACAAAGGTGACAATATAATTAAGGTTTTTAATTCTATGCCTGAACAGTTAAGTCCAGAACTCATGATAATTAACTGGCTGCAATGAAAGATCTTTAGTCGTTATTTTCCCTTTGTTTCGTATAATTGTTCACTTTGGCCAGCTGCATTTTGTCCTTTAATCTGAATCCTTGCTCGACAATGCTCTGCCTTTCCATCTATTCCCTGGGACTGCAGGAATCGTGTCAGTAGTGCAGGACCAGTGAACACCGACACTGGAGAGCACCCCTGGCCACACGCCACGGCCGCTGCCTCCTGCACATGCGCAGGGGAGGGAGCACTGCCAGGCAGACACATGGCCGGAGGAGCTGAGAAGTGAGCGGATGGAGAAACAGCTCAGAAGGAAAAAGAGGAGGCTCCTGAGATCACAGCACCCCAAATAAACCAAGCAGGCGCTGCTTTCAAGGTGTGGACCTGCTCGTGCCTGGGATGTGGCCCTCAGCTGCTGTTGATGCTCACAGAGAAATGGTTATCACAAAGTGTCAGAAAAGCATCTCACAATTTTTTTCCTTTAAAAAAGGAGCAGAAGTGGTCCTTGCCTGGTTTGCCTGCTGACTGTCTTTATACTTCTGCATGCCATAACCTACATGACATCTGTGACTGAGCCACTGCACTGGGTGAACAGAGCAGCCTCATCAGTGGCGATGCCACCAGAAGACCATCCTTCCAGGCAAGGGGGCAAAAAGCTCTCCAAGAACACCTCCATCGGAAAGAAGAAGGAGAAAATGCCAAAAGATTGGGCTTTAATAGTGGGTAATAAAGATACCTCGAGGCCTGCCTCCTCCCTGGTTACACCACCGAGCTCAAGCAGTGCAGAGAACCTTCATGCTTGTCTTTGACCTTGCACAAGAGACCACGACAGCTGCCAGCACACCTGCCCAACCTTCATCCAGCATAAATCACCCCACAGGCCCACAGCACAGTCCTCCCAAAAACACACACGTACTCTTTGACACCATCACATTTAGTCTTGGGTTTTCAGCGTGTGGGAGCTGCTCTTGTGGCACACCTTACCTTGTCCCCCCAGTCTAGTGCCGAGCACGTGCCTTCCATCAAGACTTCCAGAAAAGGTTCCTGTGGGCTTTAGTGTTTTAAGTTTATTGACTCAGTAAGTATTAGTCAAAATATCTCACCATTTTTAGAGGTTTCATGGTGACTTTTCTGTGATCCAAAGATCTAAAGAGCCATAAATTCAGTGAGTGTAAGCAAGACACCCTTCTATTGAGCCTGCATTTAATCATAACTCAGAGGACTGTGATCAAGTGAAAACAAACGTGTTTGGCACAAAGGCAGGAGCAAGAAGCAGGAGTCAGTGAGCAATAAGCTAACACATGCATTTGAAAAGTTTCAGCAGGAGAAAACAGCAGCAGCGTTGCAGAAAGTGAATCACTCTATGTACTGCAAAAACGGTTACAAGAAGTACTGAGGGAATGTTATGCAACGCTAACTTTGACTTATCACATAACTTAGCACATAACACCAATAAGACCCTGCAGAGAGACTATTTTGGCAAGTAATTTGCCCTCTCTGACCTGCCTGTAATCCGTGATAGCACTCTCATTGCTTCAACGCTGAGTGGACTGGAAAAGAGACAGAAAAAAATGTCTTTTGAAAAAAAGAAAAAAGGAAAAGTTAGTCCTACAAAGGAAAAATCAAACACTGACAAGTCACATAATGAGTAAGTAGAAATGCTTCTGTCTACCCGCTCCTTTGTTATTTCTGGGTATGGCACTCTGCCCCCGCCCCCCACGCACCAGTTCCTTTGATCTAGGATAAACTTCCAGCCAGGGCTGTAGAGCCGTGTTTCGGAGGAGCTCTGGTTTGGCCACCTCCTCGTCCTAGGGGCTGTGCAAAGGTTTCCCTGAAGCGCCAAAAGCATGTGCGCAGCATCTTACACGAGCTGGAGGAAATCCAGCAAGGGAGGAGGTGGCACTCGGGGGCCTAATTTCACACAGGGCTCAGTCATGTTATAAAGCAGTTCAGCCCCAGGCTGATGATGGACAAAGCGAGCTGCCTTGGAATAGCAGCCCTGTCTTCCATGAGAAGCATTTAAATCTGGTTAAGTAGCTACGAATCACCACTGGCACCAGCGCCCGTGCCGGGGCTGGTCTGTGTCTGGTACCCGGGGGCTGGCTGTGAACAAGCAGCAGGGAACCTGAGGAACTCCAGTTTTCCACACCAAAATAACCCTTAAAATCTGTACGCGTCAGTCTCAACATGCCAAAAATGCAATTTTAGTCCTCAGCTGCCTTCTCCATGCTCCCTGGTCACATTTTTAGGGAAGTGAGCATCTCCTGGGAAAGTGTGTGCTCTTGTGAAGTGGAATTTGGTTTGATTCGGAGGCTCAGCTCAGCTCTTGTCACAGATTTCACATCAAATCAGTACAAGTTGTCCTCCTAAGCTGGGTGGCACATCTGCCTGGAGACCGTGAGCCCTTGCACTTATTCTGCCACATGGCAGGAGCATAGAAGGCATGCTGCACACTCTTTTTCTGGAGGAATTCCCTTAGTTTCGCTACTGTCCTTCTGCTCCCCCCCTTCCGTGCCGGCCAGGTCTGGACTCTGCCGGGCATCGCTCTGCACCCGCTGCTGTCTGCCGGTCCTTGCAGGGCTGGGACACATTCCCAGACCAGTATTTGGAAACCTTGGTGTTCAACAGACACGGGCGCTCACACACCCACTCCCCAGTTTTCATCCTAAATGCTTACTTACACCTTTGCTTTTTCCCATCTCCTGGGCATGTTCTTGAAACCTGCGGCAGGAGCTCCTGTACATGTTCCTGTGCCCTTGAATCCATTAACTGTGGCAAAGTGATTAATTATTTTAGCCTCTTTATGGCATCACTGTTAACTTACTGCACATTCATACTTCCAGTCATATAAATGATAGTCTTAAAATAAGGAGGACATGTGTTATTGAACTATTTATAATCGGAGCTGTCTGGAGCAGAAAAAGATCCAAACGGGCATAAGAAAGCAACAAAAGTTAATGATTCAGAGATAAAATACTATATTTTAATCTACAGGGTGTGTGACAAATCCAAGAAATTAGAAACTAAAAGGGTACATGAGCAAGGCGAGAGCCTCAGGACATGTCTTCTGCTGCTGTAAAATTAGCACCGTCTCGGAAGGAGCATTTCTGTGGCTAAAACACACACAGAAAAGGAGGAGGCTCGCCGTGCTTTTCCTTGTGGCAGCCTCAGGGGGGAACCGGGGGGGGCTGAGGCCAAAAACTGCACCTGCTCTCCAAACTGAGAAGGGGGATGCCCGTGCAGGCGTCCTCCCTCACCATCCTCGGAGCCCCGCGAGGGTGCAACACCATGGGGGGAGCACCGACAGCTCCGTGCCTTGGGGGCTCTGCCTTGACCAGGGGCTTTCCTCCCCCAGGCAGGCAGCTTAACCCGGAGGGGGGGTTACACTCAGTCTATCTCCATCTGTCTGCACTGAACTGTCGATCTTGACAGCAATTAAAATCCTGCATCCCAAAGAGATGTGATATCTGTGCACATTTCCACCGGCACATCTTCCACCCACGTGCTGTTACTGGACGCTCGTACTACGGGCAAGGACACAGACCCCTTGGGTCAGTTCCTGGGGGTCTCCTGGAAATCCCCGTGTCCTCTCCTGACCTGGTCGTGGCCACGTCTGCTGCTCTCCACAAGTTACCCAGAATAGGAACCTCTCTGCCACACCGGCAGGCAGGGACACTTCTACATGGAGGTGATGCCAGGACTGGAGGCTGTATGTGAGCTCTCCCCCTCCTGCCGCCAGCCCATCCCCTTCCCACATCCCGAGTGTGGGAACCGTCAGCATCCAGGACATAGGGCGGGCTATATGGAGAGGATACACAATGGCACAACACAAAACTCAGGCAAAGTTTGGTGTGTTTAGAAAAGCTGGCCCAGAGGTTTTCAGCCTATGATTCATTCAACTTTATTCAGATTATTTCCTTTTAGAAATGAGGGGGAAATGTGAGTGAGGACTGAAAACACTTGGTTTTAGGAACCTGAGAGTCTCTGAAGTGTTACACTAAGAACAATATACCTGCTTTATTCAGTGATGAATTTCTACTGGAATTAAAACTTCCATTGACTTCACTAAAACAAATGGAATGGAATGGAATGGAATGGAATGGAATGGAATGGAATGGAATAGAATGGAATAGAATAGAATAGAATAGAATAGAATAGAATAGAATAGAATAGAATAGAATAGAATAGAATAGAATAGAA
>ML997751.1:0-34747 GCA_010365825.1 Otus sunia | reverse complement strand
AAAGAAAGAAAGAAAGAAAGAAAGAAAGAAAGAAAGAAAGAAAGAAAGAAAGAAAGAAAGAAAGAAAGAAAGAACATTTTATCTACATTTGATATATACAGTACTGAAGAGGAGATTATTTTGTCTCATGAATGTCTTTCCCCCACGTTGTGTTTGGGGAAGAAAGCTGAAGAAAAGTCAACTCTTTGGCTGTAACAGAAAACACAAGGGAGGGTGATTAAAAACCAGCAATTGTCCAGGCCTGAGGAAGATGTGCTGACCACCAGGCAGGAGAAGAAGGAGAACACTCTTCTCAAGGGTGCAGGCAGAAACCCCCAAAGCTGAGCACAGCGTCAGGGGAAGTTTGAGTCGGTCCAGAGGAAGAGGAGAGCAGCCAGAGAGCAAAGCAGCAAACCCGGCCCTGGACGGAGCAGGGGCGCGGGCGCAGTCTCTAGGTGCAGCGTGGCTCATGCAGCTGCAGCCCCTCTGCAAACGAGACTCTCAAAGAGAAGGGATTTCCAAATCTGAGCAGATTGACCCCAGAACAGCGGCTCTCGAAGTGGTGAAGAGTGGTTTGGCACACAGGTTTTGCTCCATTCCCACCAACCCACTCGCAGGGGCCCTGCCTTCCCTGGGTCGCTCCCCATCACTGGGTGAGGATGGTCTTACTGGAGGGGAACTGGGCTGGGTGTCCCCCCATAACAAGTGCTGTCTTTAAAGAAGGGGCTGTCCTCTACATTTACACTTGGCAGGCGAGAGAAACGGCGCCTGGGCTCTGCTCTGGGCTGGGGCAGGGGATTCCACAAGCGCTAATTCGTGTTCTTCCCTGAGGGGTGGCTTCCTAGAACGTAAAGCCGTAGGGTCCTGCACCTCCTTGTGCTATAGGCTGGTGCAGCACCTCAGCATATGGGATCTTGCTCCCTTTGGGGTTCCTGCAGCATACGACCACCCACAACAATAATGACAGCTGCTGCTCGAGAGCTTTCCCGTGGCGAATTATTGATAAACAGATCATTTGTGTTGCACAGCAGCAGGAGCGCCAGAAGTCCTGGATCCTTTTCCAAGAAGATCCTGTGTGCACTGACCAATAAGAAAAATCACAAGCCAAAAATCTTAAAGAATAGTCCACTAAGGCTCTGTAATGAAAAATGTTTTGAATTTTTGCTTAAAATTTGTTTTGTTTTGAAATCTTCTTTCCTTATACAAAAGTGTTTGGAAAATGGTCATATCTGAAATGAAAGATTTTGTTTGGCTCAAAGCCAAGATACTTTTATTTCCTGTTGTGTTTTGTTGTTTTGGGTTTGTTTTGGTTTGGTTTGTTTTTTTCCCTGAGCCTTTCATGATGGAAAGCAGCTAAAGATAACAGAGATTTGCCTTTTCTTTCCATTTACTAAGGGTGTTTTGAGAGTCACAGGTGTGATCTTAAGGAAGGTTCAAGCTCCTGGCCCCAGCAGGCCAGGCTACGGAGTCAGCAGGGCAAAAGGCTGGTGGGGCAACAGTCAGCACAGCCCCATCTTGGAGTTACTGCTCAAACATTTTGGCACTGCAGAGTACCTGGCAATGTGTCCTGGCCTTCTCACCAGCCAGACTAAGCCTGGAATGATCCACAGGTCTTCTTGCCCACATAAATTATAGAATTTTCAATAAAATTCAAACTGATTTTAAAATAGGTCCATTGCTCTTTTTTGTACCCCTCTAGCACTCCAGTCCTCCTAGAAGTCATTAAAGAGAATCTACAAAAAGTTTTTAAAAACCCAAAATATTTAGCACATCCTCAGTGTTCTGTTGGTTTCAGTAATCTATCATTAACTTTTTGTAAGTAATTAATATAAAATTGGCTTTGTCCCTTCCTGCAAAATACTTAAAGTGCAACAAGTTATGACTGGATTCAGGTTAGCGATGCAGACTATTTTTCCCGATCTCTACCTAAGAGCTCTGCTGGAAGGAGGTTTTATATCCCCGTGCCGTGACTTAGGGTTACATGTTCCTCTGTGCAACGCCCAAGCCACGTGGCTTGGGACCTGCGACCATCAGCCTACCACTGAAGAAAATACAAGGGAAGGGATGCACAGCGCTGCAAGCCTGGTCCCTCAGGAGAGACTTTGCCTTTTCTGACAGCAAATACCTTGGCTTGCGTCATATCACTGACCTGGCTGCAGAGGAGGGGTCCATGCAAGGGCTGGAAGAGACAGGGAGTCATGTAGACTTGTTTTTTTCCTGATTATGCATTTTCTGCTTAATTTTCTGGTGTATCAGAGTCCACTGCAGTTCCATATATAGAGAAGATGTAAAGGGAACTGGGGGTTATCACAAGGCACATATTTGCAAAACCAGAGACATTCAGACAGGTGGATTGACTTGGCTATGGCTGAGTGAAGAAAGCCTGAAGGATGTTGGTTTCATGATGGGCCCCAGTTAAGTATTTCTCCTTTTTCTTTCTAAAAGTAATAGTTATGAGAGATCACTTCCAACTTAAAGCTGAAAAATGTCATTCTTAATTTCCTACGCTCTCCCATGTCCCAGGGTAACCTCAGCCTCTAAAGTCCTTCTATGTGAGCTCTGAAGGGCTCTGAGATGAAGCTGAACAGCTCACACACCCTTACTTTCCATCTCTGCACCAGGCTACAGCAACTATTGCAGTCCCAGAGTTTTGCAAATAAAAGGCCCTGCCCAGGGTAGGTTTGGAGTTGGTCCTCCTGAATTCATTTGTTAAGACAAAGTGAAAAATTAGCAGCTGCCTGCTGCAGGACAACTTGAATCAACTCATGTTTTTCTCTTCCTCTAGTGACATGTTGATCAACAACAAAACAACAAAATTGGGGTTTTACAGCCTGTTCTTGCTGTTCCACGCTGCTGCCTGATCCCCACCACACCACTCGCACAGACAGCTGTGAGCAACTGAAAGCCCGGAGAAACCTGGACTGTGCAGAGACCCCGAATGCTCTGCTCTTGCCGAGTCCCTTCCAGGGACGTCATCACTTATTGCACAACCGCTGGCTCCCGTGAGCCCCCTGAGAGCTGTCACTGCTCTTGTCTATTGTCACTGAAGGGGTCCACCTGCTTCAGGGTGAATGTCTCAGACGTACCAATGGCCGAGATGTGATAGGCACATCTCGTCACCACCTTGATTGCTTTTATTTTTGGATGCTGCAAGGATCCTGATGGATGCTGTTTATCCCTGAAGATTTTGTGGACCAGTGCCTGCCCTTGGGTGACAGCACTGCAGGGAAGCTTATCGGGCACCATGTCCCCAGGCTGATTTGTCTTTCCTTCCTGGTCCTGTCCATACAGCTGTCTCTGCTGGCAGGGGAAAATCACGACCTGCCCAAATGACTCTCACATCCCCAAGGGAAATGACAGTATTTCCACTCTTCATTTGGACATACAAGTTGAAGATTTTCTCCATAATAATTGTCCGTATTTGGTCTCTGAAGCCCGTATTTCAGACAACTGAGGTAGAAATTTGATTTATCACTGAATTTATAAACCTAGAAATCATATAAAACCAATTGGTTTCTTCCCATAAAATGTCATGTTTTCAAGCCGGCCTCTGTGCTCTTGGGATCTGCCTTGTTTTGGTGTGCCAGAATCACTTTGTTCTACCTCCTGTTAAGGAATAACATCTTGGAAAATGAGATTTATACGAAGCAGATTTGTAATTGGCCCTTGTTATCCTGTCCCTCTCTGGACTTTCACCAACTTTTACTTCTCCATTTGTCTCTTTCCATAGCACTGGAGACATCCTTAAAAGGTTCTCACCCCGCTTTTCCAGCACAGCACTTAGGATGAATTTTTAAAGCATCTCAACATGTATTTTCAGCAGTTGAGCAGTTTGGATTAGGTTTGTAAAGATGCTCAAGGGCCAGTATGTATAAAGAGTGTTGTCAAGGCACTTCTGGAGACCCCCTTCATTTCAGGGTTTCTTTCCTGCTCCGGCTGTTTAAAACACCAGTGTTCAGCCGAGGTCAGTGTCCTGGATGCCATTCTGTCAGGGGGGAGGCAGAGCACCTCCCCGGGGTAACACCATGCCTTGAGGAGCTGGCTCTGACCAAACACACCCATGGGCAGTGAGACGGTGTTCATCCGATCTTCAGAAATCTTGAGATGGGTGCCAAAGGCTTAGTCCTCTCTTTGACACCTGTGCCAACACTCATGGTGTGCACACCATGTGCTGGCAGAGATGCAAATTGTGTTAGACCAGGCACTCCTGATGCTTTCCCCATGGAAAATAAACCATCTCCTGCTTCGACACTTGCCTCAGGACATCCCAACCAGGCAGCTCCCTTGCTCGTGTGCCAGACCCCGTCACTGTCCCGACGAACACAGACCTCTATGATGGGTGAGGGTGAATCGGAGCAGTCCTGAAAAGGTCTGGAGCACTGATCCAACGTGGAAAGCACACAGCCCCCATCACTCTCAGACAGCGTTTTCCACTGCAGTGCAATGCAGGCAGCAACGTTCCCACCCCCACCACGCACCTTTGGTGCTCTGCCAGCTTTGGGAAAATTCGGCATCCTATTTAGAGCCCCAGATCCTGTCCCCTCTGAGGGGGCTGCTATGTCTGCCCTTAGACAGCTCTGAAAATATCCCAGGGAGCCTGAAGCCCACAGACCTGGATAATTGAGTTGCTCTATGAAGAAAAGGGGAAACTGGGAATATTCTCCTTTTCTCTGTCTTCTCTTCCTAGCAATGTATACCTTGTGGATTACATATAAAAAGCCTCTGAGTTATGTAAAAAGCCTGTAACTTTAGAGTTGTGTAACACCCGAAAAGTGACAGTACACTGCTCTATAGCAACATCACACTGTGGCTAAGCGACATTTGTTTAATTACCTTCGTCTCCCCCCAAGATAGCTGAACCACTTCAGGACATCATAAGGTTAAACATATCTGGATCTCTTACTTTGTGTCTTCACAATTAATGGAAAAGCATAGTATTTTCCTTTCTCCTTTTTTCCCCTGATCACCACTTAAACAAAATTGAAGTTCTGTCACACAGTCCTCGAATCCAGGCAGACACTAAGAAACTAGTTGTACTTTATATGTACTACAGGATATAACCAATGAAAAATTAACTACTGGAGTAAAACTAATGACTGTTCCCCCTCAGAAAATAAGGCTGCGTGCAGATAGGCACTGCTAATTAAGGTCCACCCAGGTCCCCCAAGGCAGTACTATGTCTTCCACATCTGGCAGTGTGGAGGGTGGGTTCCTCACCAGGGAGGGTGGTGGCCACCGGCACTGCTGGCAGTTGATGCTCTTAATTTTCAGAAGGACACGAACCCACAAAAGCAAATGGAGAATGCTTAGGTGAAGTGGGAAGGAGTGTTTCTTGGACAACTGTACATAGACTTCTCCCTCCTGTCCCCCATTTGGGAAGGATTTTGACATTGCAAAAATAAAAATGAGGAAACTGATTGTATGGTGCCTGACAGGAGCTGATGAGCAATTAATGCCCAAGGCAAAAGACACATCTGTGTCATAAAAAGTGTCCCTGAGCCTACAGGCATCCTCACCTCTGTACAGCAAAGTAATGTCCCCTTAATTGTCTTCAAATGTGGGATCCTTAATTAGAGTTGAGGAACAACGTGGGCAACAGAAAAGTACTGACTAGTATGCATGACTCTGAGGTGTTTAGGCTTTAATTATAAATGCTCAAACCAGTGAAAGCAGCTCTTCCATGCTCGCTCACCCAGGCTCTCTCTGCAAAGGGTAGGCACAAACGGGAACCCGGGAATATCGGTGGGAGAAGAGGCAGAAGTGGTACTGGCTGATTCACACCTTGTAGGTCCATGCTCTCAAAAGCTTGGAATTACGAAAAATGCACCCCTGGGCTTCTGTAGGGTTTCTAGTTATCTCTAGTATCCTTCAGAATTAAATTTTTCTTGACTTCAGTTGAACTTCCCATAAAGTCAGTCTGCCTGTACACTGGATTTTGCCACTTGTAACGCCAGAGGGTTTGCTGTTGTCGTTTCATTTAGTTGGAAATACTGTTAATCTGATCCATATTACTGTTTTCCCAGATTTATACCACTACATTGTTCAAATGTGTTACTTGAACATGTACTTGAACAACCACCCAGTGCTAGCACGAGGTTCACCCCTGGATGTGAATACAGGGGATCAGAATAGAAACGCAACCCTAGAAAGTTTCTTTCTATTCTTGTAGAGACTATGACAAGGCTCTATTAATTAGAAAATATAACCATCAGATGCAAATTGCGGGCAAACCATGTTCTTGTAGCCAGCATGCTGCATCGCATCATAAGCCTTTGAAAAAGCCCGGGGATGGTGCTTCCAAGAACAGTTCAAACAAAAATCTTTCTGGTGTGAGTGGAGATATTAGTCCCATCATATTAAAAATTGTCTCCTTGATCAAGAGATGGCACTGGCCACTAGAAGGGAAAAAGAGCAATACCTCTGCATGTTCCTGTCAGATCCTCTAGCAGATGGAGAGAGGAGAGTCATTAATCCTGTTTAAATTTGCAGGAGTCATATACACATACACACAGAAAATAGAACAACTTGTGTTTATCCTTAAAGGACCAGGAAGCAAAACACTGGGCGTGATCATTCACAAATAGCAGACCAACTGCTATTAGCAGATATTGGGCTTCTGATCTTTTCAGGAAAATAACAAATTCACACATTCAATTTGTGATCATGGAACAGAAATTGTGAAAAATTTTGCAGGTTTTGGATTTATTTTAATAAAAACTTTCTTTTTGTTCTAAGGAAAACATTTTTTTTTTCAAGCTGTGTAATTTTTTTCTAGGCAGAGGTTTATATTCTACACAATTTGTACCCCAGAATTATCTATTAGACCCAGTAAAATCATATACCTGATGTCCTGTCTACCCAACACAGCCAATAAGAGTCCCTCCTTAAATATTCAATAAAGGGCAACAGAGCACGGCAGTTCCCGATTTTCAGGGTGTAACAGAAGTGCCTTGCCCAGGGTCACCCAAGCTGGCAGTGGGGTTAGAATCCACGATTTTGGCACCCCCAGGTCACAGTCTCCGTGCAGCCCCCTCCTGCTGCCCAGGCACTTGCAGCTATTGCCCGTCTGGTCATGGGTGCACACCATGAAAACAGAAAAGGGTAGAAGGCGTTTGAGACAGAGATGTTCAGCAAATAAGAGGAGAAAGTAAGAAATCAGGTTGGTTTGGGGCTTTTTTGTTTCAGCTGTGTTATTCCCTGGTCGGGGGTTGCTCTTTCCATTCACAACCCTCACCCTGTCCTCCCCCCTGCTCGGCGCCCGTTCCCCAGCCCTGCCTGTGCTGCCCGCTGGGCTGGAAAAGCCAGGAAAGGAGCCAAGGGCATCTGCAGCCACTCGGCAGCGGGCAGGGGCGGGCAGCAGGCAGGGCCCCTCTGCAGTCAGGGTGTTCCCAGCGGGCAGGACAGGCAGGTGTGCCCAAGTCCTGCCTACCCAGGCACTGCCACTCAAAACACAGGGATTAACATTCCTGAAAACCGCTCCACGAGTGCAGTCTGCCTCTGCCAGAGCACCTCCCTACCGGCTTCCAAACTAGCTGAGCCATGGGGACCCTCCAGACCCCCCACCCAGCGCGTCGTCCTGGGCTTATTCAAGCATGAGGGACTGACTTCTTGCGCTTGCAGGGCTCCTCGTCAGCTGTGAGTGTTTGGAACGTGCCAGACCTCACCCGCAGCAGCAGCGCTGAGGTTGTCCCACACGGCACGTGCAGAGAGCTGGCAGCGCAGCCATCCCCGCTCCTGACCACAGCCCTCCTGTACTGGTGGAAGGAGAAACTCACGGAGACTCCATCATAAAAACCAGGGGCTGCGGGCACAGAGGTAGAGCACATGGTAACAGGGAACATCCCCAAAGCTCAAATTGATGTGCTGTGCCTCCATGGACCTCTTCGGGATAATGTGGTAGGATGGAGAGGAGACGGGGGAGCAGATTTGCTGTCAATCTGATGCTTTTCTTCTGGCAGAGGAACCAGAGCCCCTGCGCGCCTCCGCAGTGCTCACAAAGGGGCAGGGACCCCTCACTGCCTGCTCCATGATGGAGGGTGTGTCCCCAACTAGTTTTTTCATCTCCCAGAGTAGATTTAGCCACTGTGGCCAGAAAACCCCCGAAATGCACAAACCAAGCTCAGGCACAAACCACCCCCAATCAGTGCTGTTCCCCTTCATCTCGCTGCCTCACCCCCAGCTGCACCCCGTAGCGCTCCCAACATCTCTCCCAACTCTGAGGACACACAGGTTTTCACCTTTTTGTGACCAGCCACGCTTATTCGTGAAGGTCCCTCCTGGCTTCGTGTGCACGTGCACACGGGCAGGACTGGGGAAGTTGAAAATTCCTGGGTTTTTTAACAACAGAAAATATCCGTGTAGTATCAACATTCTTCCTATACCAAGTTCCATACTGAATCCAAACCACAGCACTATTCCAACTACTAAGAAGAAAAATTAGTTCTATTCCAGCTGAAAACAGGACAGTCGTTATCATTGATTGTATCTGGAAGAAGATAAAAAGGGACCATGCAGACCAAGAAGGAAAGTATCTGAGGCAGCAGCCCTTGCAGCCACAAGTACTTTAATATTTCATGTTTCAACATCTGTTTTGAAAGTCTCATAGTAATAAAGGTCTGGAAATACACACATGCATACATATATATTGTTCACACACACATATTTTTACCCTCTAGTGACTGTAATTAAGGTTATTCATAGGGCTTGCAAACCTGAAGAGTTCTTATTTCAGCCCAGACTGGTTCCCCATCGGAGTCTTCCCAGTCTTCCTTGGGAAAATCATCCCAACACTTGCGTAGTTCAACACCTGAACCGTGCAGACAGATCTAACCTGGCCTAGAAAGCCTGAGCAAAGCCACAGGTTCCGCTTGTCCTCGCGGGAGGAATGGTGCCGTGGGCCCAGGACTTGGCTCTGCAGCCGTTTCCATCCATCCTGGCTCTCGTCCCCGGGGCTCTCGGCAGCGGTTCTGCGGTCGGCAGCAGCAGATGAGCGCTGGGCCGGGCTTCCAGCCTCCGCTGCCTCATTTGCAGCACTGAGGGATGAGGGGGATCTTGAACTCCTTGTGTTTTCCAGCCAGACAAGGAGGCGGTGGGCTATCTGATTTTGTGAGAACGCTCTTTGTCATCCTCAAATAAAAGTCATAAAACCTTCACCATTTCCGTAAAGCAGAACCATCGCTTTCTGGCCATCTTTGCTAGTAAGAGCCTGAAGTAGTCATTACTGAAATCACAATTTTCCACTAAGTTTAAGGAATCCTGGATACCTGAGCAGCTCTTCTTGGCTGTGTATTGCAAAAACATCAGCAAAACAAAACGTGCTTATAGGATTAATTTATTTGCAAAAAGCTTCAACAGACCCCAGGCAAGGCAATCCAGGTCACTGGCTCTGAAGACACTAACGCTATTTTGGACATATTCATGAGCCCTGCCAGGCTGTTGCCTAGGTGAAAAGTCCCCAGAAAAATCACCAAAATGCCTCAGAGAGGTTTAATTGTGCCTATATGATGTCTCAGAGAGTGCGAGCGGGCTCTAAGCTGTACAGCAAAGTGGTGCCTTTCAGGGGAGGAAGGCTCTGAGCCTGGCTTTAGCCGTGTCCCCTCTCCTCAGGACAGGGACCCCCCCAACTCCTCATCCCCACCAGGGCAGCTCTGGGGGGGCAGCGGCGAGGGGGCTGTGCCACGGTGCTCCCCGGAGGGGCTGCGCTTGGAAGCTGCAGACCGGTCCCCTCCGACAGGTAACTGATTGGATTAAGAGTCCTGTCTGACAGCGTGTCTGCTCAGCCGCGCGGGCTCATCAACCTCCCCGTCCTGCCTGCTAATAAATCCGGCACCGGGGACCATTCCGCTTGATGATCTCTCCTTGGGGAGTTTTTAAGGCTTCGCTCTGTGAAAACTACTTGGAGTCTATTAAAATTGCAGCTCTGCTGTTGTCATGTCGTCCCGGAGAGTCACGGGAGGTGCCTGTCACCCAGGTGGAGGTAGCTATTGCATATTCAAGTGAAAAAATAGCCCCTGCTTTGGGCAGACAGGCATCCCCGCCAGCACACGGAACGGACGGAGCCTTGCTCATCCCCCAGCCTGTCACGTTAAGGGATGAGCCTGAGGAAAGGGCACACCACGCTGTACCGCTGGCGCCGTGGCTCGGCCGCCGAAAACACGTGCGATGCCTTTGCTGAGAGGATTAAGCAAAAAGCTAATTATCAACTCTCCATCGTCAGCCCGGCCCTGCCGTTTCTGGTCCTCAGATCCGCGTGCTGCCGGGTGGATTTCCTGACGCTGCCTCTGCTGCTGCTCCGTAATTCAACCGTGCCAGAGTTTGCGTTGCTCTGCTTGTGGGGCTTCTGCTCTAATACAACGGCTTGCAACCGTCTCGTAAAGGATGCTGCCTGAGTAGATTAGAAGAGAGCAATTGTGGGATCTATAATATCTGTACAGAAGATGTATAAATAAACCGCAGTTTTAATTCTTTTCTGGGATTCAGCTTTGGAGAGCTACGGGGAGGCAGCCTGAGAAAGGCTGAATGCAGCAAGACAATGAAAAATCTTCCAGGTTGTTAAGCTGATGTGGCTTTTGACTCGACCACCACATGAAAGGACCATAAAAACCAATATCCTTTGTTGTTTAAGATTAAAAGTTAATGAATGCAGAATCACAGGCCTAGTTGCTGCAAAATATTACTGTGAGATTTTAGCTTTTGTTTTCACTGGGCAGCCCACAGAGGGAAAGTCTGAATCCGTGTCAGGCTGGGGAGAACCCTCCAGCATCCTGGTGTCAGCGACACACCAGAAACATTCATGCTGTTAGCTGCCTGGCACATTCATAACGCACTTGTAAATGACTCCGAAGGAATGAAATGCATGTCCGATTAATCAGATTAGATTATATAAATACCAAAATAATTTAAAATGATGCACAATCAGTCCCGGTGACTAGGGAGATCTGCTCTTCCCTGAGTAAAGATCCCTCCATTTCTTCCCCATACTGAGCCAACAGAAGTTCCCTCGAATGCATGGTGGTGTCTGGGGATTTGGGGTTGTGCCTGGATGTTGTCTCTGTGCGTGGGCTCTCACGCACAGACCCTGTTGTCTGGAGTTCCCTTGAAGGGAGGTTTGTATCTGGGGCTCTAGGAGGTGCTGAGCATTGGGTGGTGACCCACGATGCGAGGGAAGTTTGACTTTCTGTACACCTTGACACGCATCAGTTGTGTCTGTAATAGCCAGGAGGAAATGAAGGAAGGGAAGCAATAGAGAATCTTCTGTATCTGCAGTGTTTCTCTCCACGCGATAGGCTTGGGACAACCAGGTCTCTTGCACTGGTAGACCTGCTGCTGCTCTACTCTAGTTTTTTTCCTACCTGTTTTGTTTCTGGCAGGTAGAAACCGCAAATCCTTTTATTTAGCAAGATGCCAGTAACAGCCCTTCACGCTGCAATTTAACGACCTGTGGATGCCCATGACAACCATTTGCTCCACAACAGAGGCATCTGCACTCCAGGGTGCTCGGTGTGTCATGTGAAATCCCACTCTCTCCTAGTTTACCTCAGTGGCAGAGAGATAAGTCCCAGCAAGTCTTAATGCCGTTGGGTTTTAGCAGTTCTAGAATAGTAACAGAGAACAAGTTTTCTGCTTAACGCTTTGCAATCTTGTTCTACAAGTATTTCAGATACTTAGAGTAGAAATCCAAAAGCCGAGGACTGTCTGTCACTGCATTATTTCATGTTTTCATCAGTTCATCTGGGAGGAGCGTGCCGGAGCAGCGCAGGCGTGAGGCTTCTGGGCGCACTGCGCGTAGCTCAGCCTGGATTTAAAATCCAGGTCCCTTTGCATGCTGGACCCTCTCATTGTCTTGTGACAGTTGTGACCACTAAGAGGAGGTGCTCATCACTAGTGTTATTTCAACCTTAAAATTCAAAACCATTGTATAATTTCGTAGTCATCCATACACACAGTAGTACCAAGGTAAATGCCAAAGGGGAAAAAGCTAGATTCTTTGATTCCCATGTGTCATTTTTTTCTCACTGATTGACAGAAATGGAAAACATAATCATGGAAGATACCACACTTTGCTTCAAAACCTTAACTGAGGCGTGGATAAGCTGGCCACAATTTGGGTACTGCCTGTTTTCTCCATTTACTTTATGTTCAATGTAAAACACATCAAAAAATGAGTATGGATTTCCATATCCTGGGATATGGAAAACAGTGAGATCCTAGAAACCCACGGGAGTGGTGATGGAAGCTGCACGGTGTTGATTTGGGAACTCAGCTGAGTAAGCCTGGCTTGTAAAATATGACTTGGCTGAGGTGGCAAGTGAATACTGGTCAGTGGAGTGGAGATGGCCAGAGGTGTTTCGGCAGCAGGCACGGGAGCTAACTGCACCTGCCCTCTGAGATCATGTCTCACCAAGTGTAAAAGCTCAACAGCTTCGGCTGGCGAGCACCAGTGGCCATCAGAATGGTGGAATGTGAAAATCAATCACAATATTTAGAAGGCAGCATTCAGCTACTCAATCACGGCCTTTTGATTTTGCATACTTTGTGAGAAGAGTTAGAGTGACTGCAAAATCAAACGTCTGCCCGACTGCAGTGCTGGTTGCAGCTGTATCGTGTGGTATTTTGATAACCCTTCCAAGAGAATTCTCTCTCAGAGATTTTTTTTTTTTTTGTGCTCTTTGATGGCATTTTAATATGTACCACCCCTCTTATTTGGTAGAGGATCAATCCATTTAGTATTCCACACCCAGATCACCTCTGAATTTTGGTAAAAAAGCAAAGCAAACTCCCAACATGTCTTTTTCCAGTAAGAATTTGGCATTTGGAAATGGTAACCTGGCAGCAACTAAACCTGCACAAAAGACTGAGGTTTTCTGATGGCCCAAGCTCCATTTTGGGATCAAGATACACGTTGGCGTAACTGCCGACCAGGCGCTGGCAGTGCAAGCTAATACAGTGTCTAGGGGGTCATTACATGGCTGTCTGCTAACAACCACTTTTAAGGACACTAATTCCTCTCAGAAATTAGCATGGAGACAGAAATAACTTTAAGGCACTAGTGCCCCAGGCTTTACTTAAGCAGGTGACCCAGGAGTTAAAGGGTTTGTTTCCTACTACTGCTCCCCGGAGACATTCAGCCCCACATTCCTGGGAATAATTAAATGTAGAGTCAACATCAAGCATGGTCTGTGAACATAAACTCCATGTTGTGAGTCTCTACCACTGAGCTGTGAGGGCTACATGGAAATGGGGTATTTTTTTCTCCCTCTCCTTCCATTGCAGCTGAAGAGACCCTGGTGTGGCAGCCAGAAGGGGTCAATGAAACACTCAGCGGTGCACGGAGGGCATGAGGGCTTCTCAACGGGATTTCTGGGGTATTCTGGTGCCTACGGACCACATCAGCTTTTCTGTTGCATCACTTCCCACGTGCAAGGATGCTTCTTGTTACAGGTACTTCGTAGCACAGCCCCACCAGTGTGGACTGGAGAGGAGGAAGAGTAATCAGACTGACTGCTGCCAGTCCCGTTCCTGCAGCCATTTATTCCTGCCAGATCAGCTGCAGGTAAGGGTGAGATCTGCCAGTTGTCAAGGCTCACCTCTAGTAACACGAGGCTATGAGTCTGCTGATGTGGTTCATTATACAGTTAAAAGAAAATTCAACCCTATCACACCCTTAGTTCCATAAGAACTTGTCCTCCTCACTGTGGTCTCCCGAATGATCAAATGGGCATCCTCAAGCTCTCCAAAGCTTTCTGCGTGCCAGCAGCTAACGGAGGCAGCAGTCTGTGCAGCAGTCTCTGGGCTCTGCTCTGGGACATCCTGGACCTTCTGGGGATGAGGTCCAGGATCTTTGGGGACTGCCTGAGAAATTTGAGGGTGCCTGCTGCTGTCAGGCAAGGATTAGGTAAGAGGAGCAACAGCTTCTAATGAGCTGTCCTTGACCCAGTGTGCCTGTAGCCTGTGTTGCAGATGCCCTGGACTAAGGAGGGTCTGTGACCCTTCAGCTGGTCCTCAGAAGAGCCCCGAGTAAGAGCCAGACCCGGGGCACAGCTCTGAGGGGCCGGAGTTTGTGCAGAGGAGTGTAAAAAGGGGTCCTTAGCTGAATTCATACTAGCATAACCAGTTTCAGATGTGGTGGTTATGCGCCACAGGGCAGTTTCCACAGCAGGCGCTGGCCCAGTTGCCCCAGCCAGTGCAAAAGCTTTGATGCAGGTGGATCTTTGGCTGCTGGATGCAGCTCTCCATGTCCCAGGCTGCAGGGACTGTCTGGAGCTTGCTCTGGGGCCAGGAGCAATGTCCCTCTGTCCTGTGGGAGCTATGCCATCTTGACATCAGAGGGAGATAGACAGCATCTGCTCCAAGACACAGCAGCTTGAAGATGCTGGGTCCCCACCTAAAATAGAGCAGCAGGCAGTGTCTACCCCCACTGTCAAGGTAAGTGAAACCTCTGGATAAGGGGAAGGATGGGGGCTGGTGGCTTCTGGAATCAAGAGGAAGGCTCCTGCCCCACCTAAGAGCATACAATGGCAAAATAACTTCACCACCCTCTGAAGAGCAGCCAGATGTGCTTTCAAGCAAAGGATCTGGGCCAGCCAGCCCTAAACTCTGCAAGACCACCAGGAAGACAGTAGCAGGTGAGTCCCTGATGTGTGGGACAGAAGCTGACCTGCTCTATCATTTAGAGAGTTTTGCTGCTTGACATGGGGCCTGGCTCTAAGATGTTGTGGAGAGATTGCCCAAGCTTGTCTGATGCTCTGGTTATTATCCTGTGATGTTCTTCCATGTGGCCACCAATGACACTGCCTGGAGCAACCTAGACAGTATCAAAAATGATGAGACAGCTTGGGGGGAGGTAGTCAAGAGCATGGGGATCCACGTGGTAATCTCCCAATCCTACCAGTGAGCAGAAAGGGTGTGAGAAGGGCACTAGTAGGGCAAGTCAATAATTGGCTGTGAAACTTGTGCTGGTTTGGGTTCTGGGACCTTATTTACTGGTCAGCATCTGCTGGGGTGAGATGGAATCCACCTCAGCAAGTGGGCAAAGGTGCCTTTGCCAGCAGGATGGCTGACCTGGTAAGGAGGGCTTGAAACTAGAAATGGTGGGGGAGGGAGAGAGATTCTGAAGGCAGGGAGGAGGTTGGCTTGCAACCCTGGGCTTCAGGAGAACAGACTTCAGATATCTGCCTGGAAGAGTCCTGTGGGATTAGGCCCTGGAGGGAAGAAGGACCTAAGAAAACTACTTCAAGAATCACCTTCTCCAAGCTCACAAGTAGTCCACCCCAACAAATAGGAAGATGGGCAAAAATACCAGGAGGCCTGGGTGGATGAACAAAGAGCTCCTAGCCAAACCCAAACACAAAAAGGAAGTGTACAAAGGCTGGAAGCAAGGACAGGTAACCTAGGAGGAATATAGAAATATTGTCTGAGCATCCAGGGATGAAGTTAGGAAAGCTACAGCCCAAATGGAATAGAGTCTGGCCGGGGATGTCAAAGACAACAAGAAGAACTTTCATAAGTACATAGGAGACAAAAGGCTGATTAGGGAAAACGTGGGTCCACTGCACAGTGAGATGGGGGATCTGGTTACACAGGACATGGAAGAGGCTGAGGTACTGGATGCTTTCTTTGCCTCAGCCTTTAGTAGCAAGACCAGCCTCCAGGAATCCCAAGTCCCAGAGACCACAGGGAAAAGGTGAATCAAGGAAGCTCTTCCCTGGGCAGAAGAGGATCAGGTCAGGGAATATTTAAGCAAACTGGACATACGTAAGTCCAGTACTGATTGGAGCTGGTGCTGAGGGAGCTGGCAGATGTCATTGCAAGGCCACTCTCAATAATCTTTGATCAATCATAGTGATGGGGAGAAGTGCCATGAACACTGAAGAGTGCAAAGGTCACTCCTGTCTGCAAGAACCCAGGACCCAGAGAACTACAGGCTGGTCAGCATCACCCTGATCCCTGGGAAGGTGATGGAGTAGCTGACTTTGGAAACCATTTGCAGCTACATTACAGGCAAAAAAAACCTCATCAGGACTAGTCAGTATGGCTTCACCAAGGAGAAGTCATGCTTGACCAACTTGATAAACTTCTATGAAGAAGTGACTGGCCTGGCAGATGATGGGAGAGCAGTGGATATTGTCTACCTGGACTTCAGTAAGGCCTTTGACACTGGTCCCATAAGATCCTCTTAGAAAACTTCTTGAAGCGTGAGCTGGATGAGCAGACAGTGAATTGGGTTGAAAATTGGCTGAATGGTGAGGCCCAGAGGATGATAATCAATGGCACAAAGTCTAGCTGGAGGCCATGAAGTAACAGTCTACCCCAGGGGTCAATACCGGATCCACTCTTGTTTCATATCTTCATTAATGGTCTGGATGAAGGATCAGAATGTACCCTCAGCAAGTTTGCAGCTGACACCAAACTGGGAGGAGTGAATGACTTGGCAGAGGGTCATGCTGCCGTCCAGAGGGACCTCAACAGGTTGGAGAAATGGACACACCAAAACCTCATGAAGTTCAAGAAGTACAAAGTCACAAACCTGGGGAAGAACAACTCCAGGCACTTCCCTTACTGGAAATCCAATGTCAGATCAGATTATGTGGATAAACAAACCTGTCTGGGGGTGAGGGAGGCTGGAAAAGGCAATTCTAGCCAGCGGGTTTCCAGCTCCAGCCTTGGCAGGTGGTATCCGAACGTGTCCAGGAGACACCGGTGGGAAGAGGGACCGGGGTGCGTTGCAAAGGCCTCGCTACAGGGGGAATAAATTGCTGCACCTTTCAATGGGAGGGGTGTGGAAAGACTATTGGCCAAGCGTTTTGGATGCCCCACAGCAAACCCAAACCCTCTGCTGGCCCCCAGACTGGGGTGGGAACACGGTGCGGAGCCGTTATCCCCAGGAACATCCCCTGGCTGCTCTGGCTCTGGCGCAGCGGGGTCGCCCCCCGAGGGCAGCTCGGCCAGCCCGTCACACCCAACCTGTGCAAGCACCTCCGTTAACATTTCGTGTCATCGGCACAAGTCACTTCTCGAGTTTCTAATGGGTAGCAGATGTAAGTCTGTTTATTGGTTTTAATTACTAAACACACACAAGCTTTAGGTGGAAAGAGGCTTTCCTGAAAGACTGAAAATGAACTGTTTCACAGCTGAGTACACACCAGCCACTTGACGGCAATCTGAGCAGCAGATGCAGATAAAACTACTACTTTTTTTTTTTNTTTTTTTTTATTACCACAGGAGCACTTTTTGAAAAGCCTGGGACAGGACAGGCACCACGACATCCATAACCTGCTCTCCTCTCCTCCGGAGCTGCGCTGCGGTGGGTGGCTGACTGGGAACCGCTGACTTTGCCACGTGTTGTCACAATAGGTTGCCCAGACCGTGTGTCCTGTGGCGTGTCCCAGTGAGTGATGACAACGTAGTTGTTGGCAGCAGCGCCATGGGTAGAGCTCACATTGGTCTCCTTTCTTTCTGTGGCTGCCCCGAGCTGCAGGTCCTGTGCGATCTCAGCAGCCACAAACAGCAGCACATTTGCTGCTCCGCGTCTCACATAGCCTGGGCTCTGAAAGGACAAAGCCTTTCATGGCGGGCAGGTTTGCAAAATTTATTTCCAAAGCCAGTATTTTAGGGAAGGGCGAGAGGAGTTTTCATCTTTTGATGCCGCTGTGTGCAGGTCCCAAGGAAGAAGCTTTTCACTGTGGTGGGTTGATGGTTTTGCTGAAAAAGGACATTAATTTTTGCAAGTTGCATCTTCCTTCAAACCGACTGGCATCTCTGGAATTTTAATAAAAGAGCGTGTAGTGACTGAAGACAGGACACCAATGGAAGATGCTGTGGCTGAGTGCAGGGTGCCCTGCTAGACAGAAGCTTCAGAGGAAAGCAGAAATGCCCCTCCATGCTCAGTCTGTCCAAGCCAGCTGGGAGCAGGAAAGAAAAGGTGTTTTAACTTCATACCATTTCCCTCCCTGGAGTATGAATTCCATCATTAGAAGGAAACTTGAGTAGTATCAATTGAACCTGAGACCTGGGGTGAGGAAGACCCTGCCTCTGCAGAGCTTTGGACCAGGGGCAGGGGAGAGCCAACACCAGCCTAAGACATGCAGAGAAAGGGGGACACACGGGTCACAAACACATCAGTGCATGTGCTTGGGCTGGCCTGCTCGTGGCCGAGGGTCCCTCTCCTGTGGAACCTATCCCAGCCAGGTGCTGCAGAGGCAGAACAAAGTGAACCATTTCAGCTCTTGGCTATTGCAGTGAAGCGTTTTTCCTCTCTGCAGTTGATAAGCCTGGGCTGGGGCAGGGGAGAGGAGAGGGAAAGGCTTGGAGGGGCAGGGGATCTCCTGGATATGTCAGATCCCCTGGTGTCACGGAACCAGCTCGGGTACTTGGTGTCCACCTGCAGTTTCCAGCCTGTAGCACTGAGGTTACACAGGCAGTTCAGGGCTCCGCTCACAGCCCTAGGCAAATAGTTTCCAAGACTTATATCTGAAAAGGAATCAGCACAAGTGTTTCTTCCCTTGCTATAACATTGATCAGGAACAGATCTTAACCCCTTCTGTTTCCTCACCTATGCTGAAACTTCAACAGTAGCTGGAATAAAGCTGATGAATTTTTCTTTGCAAAGTCCCTCAGGAATGGAGGAGGTGTCTCCCGCATCTCTTTCAGAACACGTTTCAGTGGGTTTTTCCCAAGGAGAAAGCACTGAAAATCTGCTCCATCAATGCTGCTGGTGATGCAGATGAGTGCTTGCAGACCTCGTGGCCGTCAGCTGGGCCTCACCCCATTGCCCTCCATCCTCTCTCTTCTTGTAGGATGCTCAGGGCTCACCTCGGGCTGGCCAGGCACAGGAGATGCTGAGCAGGGCAGCCCCAAGGGCGTGCAACCTTTCTGCCCCCCTCCCACATAAACCCTATTTAGTCTTTCCCTGACAGTGCCTGTTTTGCTGATTTTACACCCTAATCTGGACATTTTGGCCCAAATGGCTCTGGCACGCCATGACTCCCTTTCAGTCTCTTTCCCCAGAGGGGAGATCCCCTCACTGCCCTTGCCCGCTCCATCATGCCTGTGGGTTTCCCTGGTTTTACCTATAAATCCCTCACATGACCAGAAACTGAAGGCTGACAAATTCAAACTAGAGCAGGGACACGAGCATGCGGGATAACGAGGACAATTAACACTCTGAATAAGTTATTGGGGGCAGGGATCTGAATTTGCTGCTATCTTCAAATTAAAGTTGGTGCCCTTCTGGAATTTACACTTCACTAAAAACACAAGTTACTGAGTTTAATAAAGGTAGAACCGGGGCTAGTTTAGGCCCCAGCTGGAGCAGACCAACCTTCCCCCCTTCCACCAAAGCCCAGTGGTTTCTTGCAGCATGACACAGTTTAACCTCGGGCGGAGGCTGGAAGTTTGCCTGCATGCCTTCACACTTCGACCCTCCTTCCAACGAGGTCAACGGCGCGTTTTAGATTTTATCTGGGATGGGGATGGTGGTCTGTGTCCAAAAACAAGTTCCCCAAGTGCCTTGCAGGGTGCTCAGCCGTTTGTGCGCCCGTACCATAGTCCTCAGCCGGGAATCCACGAACTGTCCCCAAAATCTGCAGGGGCAGGCACATGGCTCAAGCTGCCTGTGGAAAGGAGCACATGGGAGAAAGTTATGAGACCCATAACCAGGTATTTGTTATTTATGTTATTTATAATTACTTATGTTTTATAAATACATAATGTATGATATTATAATATTAAATGCATACATATATATTTATATCAATATTTATGCATTAATATTTGTGTCTGTGTGTTTTCTAACACACGGACAATATGCATTCTCCTCTTGCTAATATTATTTAGATAATCAGTAGCCTGCACTGTTCTTGCTTCATACAACAAAATTTTCTAATACAGTCCCTGCTGGCTAAAAATCCCGGGGGTCGGTGGTTCATGCTGCCCTTCTCACCCGCACCCCCATCCTCAGGCAGAGATGAGCGACCCACAGAGCAGCTCTCAGAGGGGCACCCCGGTGTCCTCCAGTCAGACCTGGAACCAACCCAGCCCTGTGCTACAGCCGGGAAAGAGGCTCCTCGGTGCTCAGACCTGACCCTGGGCTCTGCTCATCCACGGTGACAAATCCTGGTCCAGCCACAGCTCCATGATGGGACTGAACCTGACGGGAAAGGGCAGCCTGGGCGCACGGGAGAGATTTTGCGGTTGATGAGAGTCGCTGAGGTTGTTTCCCTGGGACGCTGATGGGAGAAGAGCTCTCGCAGTGGATGGGGACGTCGGGCAAATTGCTTCTGGGGGACAAAAGCTGGGATCGCTGCAAACAGCCTCCACCTGCCCTCAGCCTCTCTCTGTCCCTCTTCCTGAGCCACCCCCCTTCCCTGCCTTCCTCCTGGCCCATCTCCGGACCCTCTCTCCTTACCCCACCTCCTGCCCGAGAAGCAAGACGCGGATCCCGAGCGCCCAAGGCTCTTGCGGAGGGTCCAGGGACCGGCTGCCCCGCGGAGCCCCTGCCTGGTGGTCCAGCACAGACCCTCCGTGCCGGGAGGCTGCCGGCCCCTGGGGAGCTACCTACTGCCTGCAGGTCTGGCACTTTTATCATGCACACTAAGAGGAGACATAATCAATTCCCCAGTTGGCACTTTGCACTGAATACCCACTTTTTCAGTCTGATAGCAGGACTAAATTAGTTATTTAGCAATGAGACCCTAATTTAAAGTGAGCAACTGCCCTGACAAGGATCATTGTTCAAGGCCGTCCCCCCTTTGCTTTCAGATGAGAGGCCCACCAATCCCTGGAAGGTGATAAATAGACAATTAGAAAATAGATATATTTTGTTAGTTCTACAAAGCTCCCTGGTGCTGTCAGGCTCACAATAAAGGGGGCTCCGGTAAATTGGTGGGCAATGAAAGCCAGCTGTACGGTCATCACTCCTACAGACACAAAGCCATATGTGGCCATTTACAGGACATCCCTGAGAATAGATGGAGCCAATAAGACCAGAGGGAACTAAAAATACTTGACAAAGTTGGCTGCTCTTCATTTAACAAGAATAAAATATCTAATGGTGTGTAATGGAAGCCATCAATCATGCCTGCGCAAAGCACAGCTTTAATACTCTACTTTTAACTATTAATGCAAGTTTTTATTCATCTGTAATAAGTCAGAAATGAGTATCTCCTGTGTGCAGCACGGTGATGTTGTGCAAGGGCTAACAAATGGCGTGGGCCCAGCAGCACTGCCGCAAAGCAAATCCAGACCTAAAAAATGGGGGGAGAACGCAAACAAAGAGGGCCCAAGGAGAGAGCAAACACCTCTTCAAAGATAATGAGAGATCTGCGAGCCCTGCCTAGGAAATATTCCATTTAGGCTTGTGAGCGAGCTGATGTTTCTTCTTTTCACTTATCAGGCTCTTTCTAGGCAAGGAGATAGGAGTAAGTGTCAGGGCAAGCCCTTCAATTATCTGCTTATTAGAGAAAAATATTTGAAGTGCTTCTCCTGGAGGCGAGAATGAGAAAGTCGGAAGCTCCCCAGCACATCCTCAGTTCTGCAGAGCTTAGCCCTGGACCTGCGCGAGGTCACGCGGGTGCTGGCGTGAGGTGGGGCCGGGTCACACCACAGCGTCCACCCTCGAGGCACGGAGGGCGCGCGCATGCTGCTCTGCAGTCATCGCAGCCGGTCTAAGGAGCTCCTTCCTGACGCAAGCGATCGGCCAACCAAAGGCCGAATTGCATCAAAATAAAACAAAAAAAATTTGCCTTGTGTTGCCACTGCTGTAAAAGAGGACGGGTCGCTCCGCCTCTGGTTTGTGTGCAAGAGGCAGGCAGACAAAGCTGCTACAACACGTGGAAACTGGTATTTATTAACCACGGAGCCATGGCCCCCTCAGGAGATAAAAACACGCATCAGCAGGTCAGGAAGCGCCGGCTGAACACTCGAGTGTTCCGGCTCCCACCCCCATAAAGTCGGGGTCTTTGCCCGCATTTAAAGATGGCATATGCTGCAAGGTAACTGTCTGCTCTCTCTTGCCTATTTTTAGCTGCTTCCACAGGACAAGAATTGTAATTTATTTTGCAGAACACCAAATGTCACATCCTATGAGTACTTTGTTGTACAAAATGCAATATAGTAGCTGGAGAAAAGTGACCTTCCATAATGGAAGTGTCCTATAGAACTAATAGAAAATGATAACCAATAGGTTTTACCAGATAATTATATCCCTCTTCTAGAACAGTTTTAAAAGCCAAGGACATCTCTCTCCATAACGCTGTGCAGTTCAGGCTTGTTTGGTGTGGGCTTTTTTTTTTTTTTTTTCCCTTTCAATTCTGTTAGAACCAAATTCGTTTAATCTCTGGCCATGCCCAAGAAAATTTGTGCTAGTGTTGTGAGGGATTTAGAAGCACAACTTAACCCTTTAACTCTGACCAACCAGCCCATCCTCTCTGCACATGCCACAAGCTTACAAGATCTACACAGTCTTCCAAATCTAGCTTAAACAATCTTAAAACTATTACTTTTTATTTTCATATTGCTGAGCAGGTACAGACTTGTTTATATATGGCTACAGCCACACGTGAATGCAGACTTTATTTCTCCTCTACCGCTGTGGGGTGCCATCCTGAACTGAAGCCTCCTTTGTGAGGTCTTTATGGTTGATTTTTGAAAGATGTTAGCAGCTGCACAAGGTAATGATATTGGTGGAAGTGCTCTCCTCCTGACACACGATTATCCATATCAGAACACACTAATAATTTATTCTCTGAGAAAGTACAAAACACTTTTAAGGAAAAAAACCCACTGTTTAATACACGTCCACTGTTCAGTCCCACTACACCTTACTGAAATCGTAAACATGTCTTCACACAGCAGCAGAATGAGGACAGAAAGACGAAGGCGCTCACGGCATCGTGACAGAAATGGGGACTCTTGCTTTGACAAGCTTAGCCAGGGGATGGAAACAGATTTCCATCTAGACCTCACTGGAAATGTTTGTACATTTTCCAAAGAAGGGCCGGAATAACAAAGTACAACAGGTGTCAACAGTCTCATTTTTTCCATCACAAATATGTGCGTGTCCAGGAGCACAAAACATGCAGAGGCCCCTGGTTTCTGTCACAGATTTTAATTTTTTTCATGATACTTAGTAATACTTTGTTTTGGGGGAAAAACCATTGTTTTCGTAGAACTACCAAGTATTGTACACATATTCTTTCTGTCAGCAGTCTCAGTAACCCACAAGTTGCCCCATTCCTGTTTGAATCAAGGTTTTTCTATTCCCTTAGAAATCCCAGTAAAGTTATTGCCTCTCTTGTAGAAAAAGGTTAAAGTTTCCCTAAATTGCTCTTTCTGTGAAAATCCAGGGCAGGATCTCAGAATGCTGGAGGCTGGAAGGGACCCCTGGAGATCGCCCAGTCCAACTGCCCACTCCAGCAGGGTCACCTAGAGCTGGTGACCAGGACTGTGACCAGTTGGGTGTTGGACATCTCCAAGGATGGAGACTCCACAGCCCCCTGGGCCACTGCTCTGTCACCCACACAGTGAAAAAAGTGTTTGCTGATGTTCAGGAGGAACCTCCTGTGTTTCCACACAGTCCTGTCTCTGGGCACCACTGAAGAGAGCTTGGTTCCCTCATCTTCATTCCTCCCATTATATATTTATACACATGCATAAGATACCCCAGAGCCTTCTCCAGGCTGAGCAGTCCCAGCTTTCTCAGGTTCTCCTTGTGGGAGAGATGCTCCCGCCCCTTCATCACCTCTGTGCTTCTGGGAGGCCCAGAACTGGACACTACACTCCAGATGTGTCTCACCAGAGCTGAGTAGAGAGGAAAGCTCACCTCCCTCGACCTTCTGGAGACACTGCCCGTGATGACTCCTGTCTGCTTTGCTGGTGCATGGGCAGCTTGGTGGCCATCAGGACCTCCAGGGCTATTTCTGCCATCTGCTTTCCAGCTGAGCACATACTGGTGCCTGGAGTTGTTCTTCCCTGGGGAAGCACTGGGCATTTCCCTTTGTTGACCTTCATGAAGTTCCTCTCTGCTCATTTGTCCAGCTTGTTGATATCTAGACAGAGTAAAAAAAAATAAAATCTCTAGAGAAGGATTTAACAACTGGAACTTATGTTTGTAGCAGTCAGTGACACAAAAGTGGTCTTACCTGAGGTGCAACACTGTATGGATAGGATGAGACGCATCAATTTGCACACTCAGAAGAACACACGCGGAGCACATACGTGTATGGACAGTATAAGGTCACGGCCTCTCACTGGGCCCGTGGTGGTATATCCTCCCTGTGTCAGTGCTGACCAGCAGCTGAGCTGGCCCGGTTCCACGGGAAGGAGTCGGGCAGGGGCGGGAGGTGCTGGTGCCATCGTCTCCACGGGGAGCCAAGGCTGGGGGGGTTGAGACGCGTCCCTCTGAGCAGCCGGGAAGTAGAGCAGAAACCAGAGCTCCTCTTCTGGCATGTGGGTACTACCAGCTGGGTGTGAAACAGGCAACTTCAACATTTTTCTACCCTTTACACCCAGAGAGACCCCAGATCTTTGTGTTTCCCAACAGCTGACACGTCCAGAGAAATGTCCTCTCCCAAATGTACCTTGACTGGGGTCTCCATCCGCAGACCCGGGCTCAAATCCTCTCTGCTTTGTGTGCATCAGAGCTAAAGCCTGGGACCGTAACTGGTGCCAGGAAGTGTTAAGAACCAAACACTTGGCAGTGTTAGGTTTACAGCTACACTCAATGCTCTTAGAGGCCTTTTCCAACCTAAATCCTACGATTCTAAGAAGGCTGGTCTTTCAGGAGTGGTACAAGAGATGCCCATACCAGCCCCTAGTGACCATCAAAGAAACAGAGAAATAGAAACTAAGTAAAATAACAGTTATGGAGAAGAGTTTGCAAAGGACGTGGGAGTTGCTTTACCATTTGGATTCTGTCACACATACAGCTCCTAGAAGCAAGAGGCCACTGCAAACCATTTGCATGGAAAAAACCTGCAGCTTCTGCCCTTCTGGCAGCTGTGGGCTTTTTGCAGTCCTGTAGCCCAGGACCTGATCTCAGCCCCCGGGGCTGTCAGCCCCTTCCCCAGCGAGGCTGCTGGATGCTGCTGCCTGGCGCTGCACCCTCGGTCTCGGGAGAAATCACGAGCCGTGGGCTGCTGGGAGGTGTTAGAGATGAGCCAACAGTGATGGACGTGCTCTCGGGAGAACCACTGCGCAGTGGAGGCCTCTCAGACAAGCAGGAGGTGCACACGGTTGTCCCTCCTCCCCACACCCACCGCGGTTGTCCCCAGGTGTCAAGGAGCATCTCCAGCCTGGAGCTTCCCCAGGTCCGGCTCAGTGGGGTGAAGGCCACAGTGGAGGATGAGCATCTCCCACCTCCGAGCCAGCACGGTCTGACCAGCCGGGAAGGGACAGAGCACACGGAGATAATGATTCTTCTCTTGTTTGAAAATGCAAAAAAATCCATCGTAACTTCAAATGTGACAAAGTCCTGGTTGCCTCCTTCTGGCAGCGAGCTCAACGACGAGATTAGAGAAGCTGTGTCCAAGGCAATATCGCTGGTTGCAGAAAATACAACATATTGCTCGTCATCCTTTGGGGGAAAGGTCTGGCACACTGCTGTTAAATGGAGTTCTACTAATTATTTACAAGGCATATCCTTAAAGATCTATTCTATGATTAAATTAACATAAAATGTATTAATACATGAAAATCACCAAACAGGATGTATTTGCAAGCAATTTTTTTTTTGTTTACATTTGATAGGACATAATGAGGCCATCTTGGTGCTAATTGTGTCTCTGCTAGAGACATGATTCAAGAGCACAGCCTACCATTGTTGAATGAAATTGCCCAGAAAAGTAATTGCTTTTCAGGATGAGCTTGTGCTCATTTATATGATTATGATTTGTTGATTAACCTTTTTTTCTTTCTTTCTGTTCTGTGCATAGTAAGCAGGATCTTCTCCTTTTGTAACTTTATCATTTTAATAAACCTTGGCATGCCAGCAGCAACCCAGAGATCATCGTGACCTGCCCATGACCACCTGAGCCCTACTTAATCAATTTAATTAATTTACCTTATACAATCCTTGATATCAAGTTTAATCAATTCCATTTGATACACCAAAAACTCACTGGTCACTCTTGTTACAGTTTGGGGACGGGGAGGCCATGGGTGGTAAAAGCTCTTGAGTTTGTCTTTTTAAGAGGAAATTAGCTTTTTCACAGAATCACAGAATCATCTAAGTTGGAAAGGACCTTGAAGATCATCTGGTCCAACTGTTTTCTCTAAGACCATTGCTAAGTGAAACCATATACATGAAAAGCAGTTAAAACAACTTCTCTCAGCAAAGGAAAAAAATAAGAACTCTCTTGCAGAGGAGGTTTCCTTTAAGTATTTGTGTAGTTTGATGTTTTTTTATTATTATTAAATCACCCACTGTAGGTATATTGAAATGATTTCTCTCCTGCTACTGCGTCAGCTCCTTTCTGAGAGAGATCGGTCTGGAAGTCAAGATACACATTTCTCTTCTGGTTGAACAAAACATCTCCCCTGACCCTGAAAGCGAAGTCAAGAAGAATCAAGTTCTGCTTCCACCCAGAATTATCTGTGGTGGCTCCTGGCTAGCTTTTCAGGGGAACCAGCAGACCAGGCGCTCATGAGCTGCACGGAGATCCTGCCAAGGAGCGAGTGCTGGCACTGGAGGAGCCCAGCGACCCACAAACCCTTTCCCCACTGCTCGCCACGTCACTTGGCCGCCCCCGTTCCACCACAGCCCGAGCAACCAGCGTGGGGCAACGTCCCTCACCGTGGTCACCACCCCCAGGCTCCGCGGGGACAGGCCTGAGCTCAGGGTTCACGACCATGTGCTGGACCCCTGTCCTGGTGCCAGCTCTTGGAGAGACAGAGAAGTTATTTTATAGAAGTTATACTATAGCAACAGTCTTAGAGAAAAAGCTAATTTCTTCTCAAAAAGGCAAAATCCACACCTTGCACAGGCATCGAGTTGGCCCAAAATGCCGTCACTGCCGTGGGGGCCACCGGCCCCTTCTCAGAGCTGTGCACCAGCATCAGCTCACCCACCACGGCACCCCCTTGGCCTCCCCACCCCTGGGAACCCCCCACCAACAGCACAACCCTTTGCCTCTGGGCGAGCAGAAAAGCAGGATCCTGCTCCCAGCTGCAGGGCACCCCCTTCCCCTCCCACCTCTCCTAAAACACCCGCCAGCCCCCGAGCGAGGGGGAAGCCCCCAAAACCCCACGAGCACCCGGGAGGGGATGGGGGGTTCCGCGTCGGAGGTCGCCCATCTGACTGCCCCCACCGCAGCAGGTCGGGACCCCCCGACACCCCGTCAGGCCCCTCCCAGTGCAGCGTCCCTGTCCTTTCCGTACGCTCCCAGCCATCCCCCGTCATGGGACTTTTTCTCTAAAATGGATTATTTCTGCGTAGCTGCATCCTGTTTTTTGCTTTAGTTTTATTACATAGGTGCATTCTGAACAGGATTTTATTACAGCAGCCCAAATCCTAATGTTAAACCTCTTTTTTAATTGCAAAAGTTAAACAAAACTGAAAATCTATTACTACACAATTAATTAAAAATGGATGAGTTTCTAACTGCTGAGCTTTTAATTAAAAGAAAACCTGTATTACCCTGAACATTTTCATTAGGAGGCTGTAAAGTACCACTGCACAGCGATACTGAGAGAGTTTGGAAGATTCAGCTGCGCATCTCCACGTTTCAAAATGAAGATGCTGCTACCAACAGCAGGAAGCCACCTCGCTGTTCCCCATTTGGGAGCTTTGCTTTATCTTAGCTAAATTTCCCTTTGCTTGCACTCAAGGCCAACACATCCAGCAACTCAGTTACATTTTCCCAGCTGGCCTGTGAAGCCGAAACCCTGGAAATGACTTCTGGAGCAAGGCTGAATATTTTCCACTGCTTCCTCCTTTCACAGATAGCTACAGGTTTTCATGAAAACCAGTTTTCTGGGGAATTTCAAATTGCAAACGAGTATTTGATTTTCACAATTGGTAGCACAGTTTTGCAAGGCAAACCTCTCACCCTGAGACAAGATTTATTGCTTTTCCTTCTGCTGCAGGGGCATCTTGACCTAATCACGCCAGCTTCTGTGCTTGCTCCTACACTCCTCCTCAAGCTCGTGAAACTCCTCAGACTTTCTGTGATGTTTCCTGAGTCCCGTGAGCTCCCTGCCCTGCGCTGACAGGCACCTTCTCTGAGCCTGAATGCTGGGCATCCTCCCTCTGTCCAGACCTTTTCGGGGACACCCAGCTCCCACCCTGCAGGGAAAAACCTGGTACAGGTCGAGAGGTCCCACACTGTCCTTCAGCTCACCACTTTCCACTGACGTTCATCTCCACACACATGAGCAAGCCCCATCCTGCCCTGGGACAGACATTGCTGCTCACATGTGGTTTTATGAGCGTGGTGGCACATACCACAAAATAAGGCTGTAATACTTCCCAGCAGCAGCAGTGTGACACGAGAATTGCCTCCTGTAGGGAATCGTGGGGTAACTGGTTTCCTTTTTACAGATTCTTGCAACCCAGAGTTGCTCCTTAAGATTGTGATGTCTTCTAGTGATCTGAAGGTTCAACCTCACCTTTCTATTGCAGCCAACAGTCTGTCTGAGACAGCAATTTCTCTTCCTACCAGCAGATAAAACAGATTTTTGCACTAGAAAGGATGGTCATTATCTCACTTTGTGACTATCCTCTTCAGAAAAGGTGGCAACTACTTCAGAAGACTCAAGCCTGGGACCAGGGGTGTGGGCAAGGGAGAATGAGAGCCTGGGAAACTGAAATCCATGAGAAGCAGCAGAGGATGCGGAGGGGATGTGGGGTGTAAGGGGCGTCTGGGGAAGGGAGCGCAAGAGCAGGATCCATGGGGAGGCTTTGGGTGGGGGTAAAGGAACTCAGAGCTTCCACAGATGGACAAGGTCAGAGACTTCGGGAAGAAAGGAAGAGCTGCTGGAGCAAGCAGGAGGAGGAAGATCATACAGGTGTGAAGGGTCTCAAGGCTGTGGGGCAGGATGTGTTTGGAAGGAAAAAGATGCATCTAGTGGAAAAATAGTGCTGAGGGGGGGGAAAGCAGAGTGTAGCCTCTCCAGGGCTGTGATCACTGACAATACCTCAAACCCCAAGAGCTACTCCTGAGGATGGGGATCTGCAGGTATATCCGTCTCAGAAGGACTTTGAAAATCAGGGTGATGCTGTGTGAACCCGGGTCTTCCCTTGGGGGTCCCCGACTGGGCCAGGTACCATCTCCCTGGGGCAGGAGCTGCCCCTCAGTTCTTCCTCCCCACACCCCAGGGCTGCCCAAATCAAATCGTGACGTGGGTGATGCAAGAGACAAACTGCTCGACCACTTTTTGGGGGTTGCTGGGTAAAGGTTTATTTTGTGTCACGATGACTCAAGGCAGTAGGAAGGGCTGAAGAAGAGCTGCTCGTTAAAGCACGATTATTGCTCCTCTGCTATGGAAACACAATGAAATTTTCCCATTACTCTCAGTGAGACCTTTTTTTCCTCCCCTTTCCTGCCACAAAAAGAAGTTCCTTGAATTAACGTCATGTCAAAATATAAACACACTTTATTTTCCCAACACTTGAACGGGCTTATTGTTTCCACCATTTATATTTAACATTAAAGTTTAATCATGAAGTTGTTAACCATAAAAAACTATTAAATGAGTACAGAACATTAAAAAAATTACTAAGTATTTCAGAATGAGCACTTGAAAAGAAAATTTATGCATAGAAACAATGGAGAATTACAATTAAGAGCTCTAGGGATCTGAGAATGATTTGTCCAGCCATTACACAGTCATTTCAATTTAAATTAAAATTGTAACTATTTTCTAGTCTACTAAAAATATGTGGTGTCACATTAAGAGTTTTAATGGAGCTTTCTCTAGGGAATGCAGAAAAGCTAGTTAGTAGCACATAAATAACTATATATTGGAAACTGAATAAATTCTCTGCCAAAAACCTAATATGATAAAAACAAAAATGACGGTGGATTATTCTATTTTCTCTAACGAAGTGCAGCCCTCATATTAAACCAGAGAAGCAGTTCACAGGGTGTCTGAATCCACATGGTTTTGCCAGAGCTGACTGACAAAAATAAATAAATGTCTGCCTGATGTAATTTTTTAGCTTGACGAACCCCTGTGTGAATTTCGCCGCGTACTTCACAAACTGAGACAGTGTCCTCTAACAGCACAACCTTCCCTCCTTCTCCCAGGACACAGGGAATAAGTTGCTACGGTCAGTCCAATATCCCTGACGTCGAGAAAATTAGCTTAGTCAAAGTGTTAACGGCTGCAAAACATTTTTTTCAGAAACAGGGTTTTTTAGCAAGTCATTTTATTCAACACAGAGATCTGACAGAAAAGAATGCACCCGTGCCCCAAGCCAAAACCAGCACCTGGAGGGCTTTTGCAGTTCAGAAGGTACCTGAGGTCTGGGAGCAGCATGCTGCTATGCTGGAAGTGAAAGCCAGGTTTAACAAAAACCAGGACAATGTGTTTTGCTTGCTTTGCTCACCAGAATTGTACCTGGATTTCAGGGAAACACAAAGAATCTGGAGCTCCCCCGTCCGACTCTCAGCGGTGCTCAGGGACGGGAGAAGTCCCGTCCCTTGGCCTGCACAGAGTGCTGCCCACCTTCACTCCTGTGCCCAGAACGTAGAGGAATCCACCCAGTGACCCTCCACAGTGTCAGACCAAGGTAGGGACGGGTCCGTGAGGCTTCTCTTCCCATCCCTCGGCGGCAGGCGGGTGCGGACGGCCACAGCCGCCGTCCCTGCGTCCTCACGCGGGAGCGATGTGCCTGGGGACGGGCGGCAAAACCCCTCTCTGAACCTGTGGAGGTATTCTGAGGTCGTGGAAAACATCTCCCAGGGGTTAAGTAGGTTTTGGGGACAGGACAGTGTAATGCAAAGCTGCTTTGAAGCCCGTTTGCTATTACAGCTCTCAAGCACCCGGAACTTAAAGCTGGAGGATCTGGCAGCTGCTGCCAAATACATCATAATGAACCCACGAACATTTTGTTGTCTGTCCCTACCAACAAAGGTTGGTGGCATTTAGACATTTGGTAGGTTTTCCATATGGCATTCCTGCTTGTTTTTTCAACTCTTCACTATTTTCGTAAGTTACAGATGTCAGAGCAGTAGTTCTCTTAGTTAGCATTGACTTTAATTAAGTAAAACAAAGGGCAAGCAGTTAAACTAACAGCTTCAACCCTGCCCAAAGCCAGGTCTGTGTGGTTTTATTTCGTTACATCTATATTGAATCTCACTCTATAGACTCAATAACTAGTTCAGCTTCAATATGTAAACATATTTTGATTTTCCCTTAAAAATTAATTGTTTTTATCTGCTCAGATTACACAGATCTGCTTTAATCTTAACACTGACCAGCCGCAGTTTCTCAGCCTCACCCTCGAACTGTCCACCAGCCTGCTCCTCCCCAAAACCCCCTCCAGGACAAGCTCTGAAGAAAAGAGGCAGGGAGAAGAACAACAACGAGAGGGTGATATTCTCTATGAAAAATATCTGCTGGTTATAATTTTAAAGCAGGAGCTTTAAAAAGGATCTTTACATCAAGCTTTAAATGGAAAAATAATTTAAGTGTGTGAACAGATGGGCCGCAGGGGTAAAGCTTTGCTTTATGATCCTCAAAATAAAATCAACGTGCAATGCAGTTTTGTTAAAATATCAAAACCAGTCCAGCCCTTCTTTGGGAGCAGTTTTTCTAAACAATACAGAGCAGAACTGATCTGCACTTCTGAAGGACACTGTCCTTCCCAGAGATTATTCCATGAATTACAAACATAAGGAAGTCAAAGAGATGACAAGTGATCTGCTGAAGAGGGGAGAGCTTCTAGGAGGTTTTTCAAGCATTGGTCTGTGACTACTCTTGTTAAATAGCTTTATTCGTGGCCTGGACACCATTTGTAGGTGATGTTACAGAAATGTGCTGATAGCATGATGTTAGAGAAGAACAATGGGGAACAGAAGGGAGGAACTGAGAACACCTGCAGTGGAAAAAAAATGAATACCCATAGCACAGAGTAACAGGAACAGTAATTCTGGCAGAAAGAGGAGAAAGAGCGCTGCTATTGCATGGAGTCTATACAGGGACTTATAAGAACAGGGACCGTTTGATCCCCTGCTTTCAAAGGTGTCACTCGGGGGAGTACTCAACACCAGGAGGATGAAATGGGGAGCCAAGAGGAGGCCCCAAGAGCTTGGCTAATTCACAGCATCCCAGAATCATCTGGTTTGGAAAAGCCCTTGAAGCTCCTCCAGCCCCACCATGAACCTCACCCTGACCGTTCCCAACCCCACCAGATCCCTCAGCACTGGGTCAGCCCGACTCTTCAACCCCTCCAGGGATGGGGACTCCCCCCCTGCCCTGGGCAGCCCATTCCAACGCCCAACAGCCCCTTCTGCAAAGAAATCCTTCCTCAGAGCCAGTCTGACCCTGCCCTGGCGCAGCTTGAGGCCATTCCCTCTTGGCCTGGCGCTGGCTCCTTGGCTCAAGAGACTCCTCCCCCCTCTCTGCACCCTCCTGGCAGGCAGTTGCAGAGGGCCAGGAGGTCTCCCCTCAGCCTCCTCTTCTCCAGACTAAACCCCCCCAGTTCCCTCAGCCGCTCCCCATCAGACCTGGGCTCCAGACCCTGCACCAGCTCCGTTGCCCTTCTCTGGACACGCTCGAGTCATTCAAGGGCCTTTTTGGGGTGAGGGGCCCACAAAACCTCACAAAACACATGTCAGCACATTGTGGCTACTCATACACTTGGACAAATGGAAGGGTCATGGAAGAGTAAGACCCAAGCTCAGTGTTAACACCAGGAACACTTGCATCTACAGCTGTCGTGGGTTATCCCCCACTGGCAGATCAGCCCCACGCAGCCGCCGCTCATTCGCTCCCCCCCAGGGGCAGGTGGGGGAGAGATAAAAGTGAGAAAACTGAGGTAAAGACAGTGTAATAAGTAAAGTAAAAGCTGAGCAAGCAAAACCTGGAAACCCTGTGAGCAGGCAGGTGCTCGCCCATCCCCAGGGCAGCAGGGCCCTGTCACACGTAACGGTGACTGGGGAAGAGAAACACCATGGCTCTGGATGTCCCCCCCCTCCTGCCTCCCCCAGCTTTACATCCCAAGCGTGGTGGCTCATGGCAGGGACACCCCTTTGGCCAGCTGGGTTCCAGCTCCTTGTGCTCCGCCGTCCTGCTCCCTGGCCGGGCAGCAAGAGAAGCTGAAGTGTCCTTGACTGAGTGTAAATGCAGCTTAACAAGAACTAAGGCACCTGTGTGTTATCAGTGTTATTCTCATCTTGAATCCACAACACAGCAGCGTGCCAGGCACTAGGTAGGACAAAAACTATCCCAGACAAAACCAAGATAGTAATGAACATAAATGATGTTTAAACTCCAGAAGAGGCTCCTCACCAAGGGAGCGATGTTAGGACAGCCTCCTGGGCTCAGGACTGACCGATGACATGCACGACTTCGTGCGACCTGGCTGCCCGCCCGAGGAGCAGTCTGGTGCAGGGAAGACAGAGAAACCCCCCGGCCCCGCGTTCCTCAGCGCAGAGGCTTCAGCAAGCTTGGCACACAACCCCTGCTCCTCCTTATCCACACAGCTCCTTTATTTATTAACCCTTGGTTTTGCCTGCCTCTGAGTTCCACCTGAGATCAGCTGAAATAGACTTCCAGCAATCTCAGTAAAAAAAATTACTGATAGTGTAGCAGCAGTCTGGTTTCAAAAAAAAAGCACGAACGAATCTTGCTTCTTGCCCACTCTCTGATTCCTATCACCAGCTGTCATTCATTCACAGCAAGGAATATTAGCAAAAAAAGTCAGGACGGCAGCCTATGAAGAGGAACCTTATTTCACACATCAGAGCTTGTAAGACAACTTGAATCAATTATCTCCCAGTTGTTTTTAGCTTAAAAAGAAGGAAAGAACAAGACATCTTAATTACTGTTTGTCCTTTCACAACGTCAGTCCTGTCACCGTGGGGAGGAGATGGTTACTCACACAGAATGTGCTTCTAAACAGCGGCAGTTCAGGTATTTCAGGATACTTTTGTAGTCATTCCTGAAATTAAAACTCAAGGAATGCAAAAAACAAGTGAATGTTTCAATTCTTCAGCCCCTGGACTTTGCAGTTGCGGTTGGCGATATAAAACACACATCATGCTAGCGATCAGCTAGGCTGTTATCAATACGCCTCGTTCAATCAGCCCTTCCATCTCCTGCCCTTATTTCAATTCACATCAAGTCCCAGGCAGGAGCCAAACTCTCGGGGAAAAAAAGTTTGTATTCAGACAACAAGCAAAAAGCACCAGGGCTCGCAGGGTACCGCAGCGCTCCAGCGTCCGCAGCTGATTTCCAGGCCGTGTTTAGCAGACCCAAATTTCAACATCCAAACCCCAAACAGGAGTCTCACCCTGCAGCTGGAGGAGTCGGGTACAGACAGTATTTAAGTGCTGATATGAAGCTTTAAGCCGTAATTTGTTAGAACAATAGGTCAGGTATGTTTTTGTCGACACAAACCCATCTTTCACGTGCTGGTCACGTACCCCGTGTAAGATCAGCGCTGTGCTGGCGTCACCATTTACATTTTTCTATATTAGCAGTGAAGGGATGTGCCTCCTCCAGCACAGCCCGGCCCTCTGACCCCACCACGGGTCCCCTGCTCGCTGCAGACCCTCCCACAGGCACCCCACACCTGTGGGACCCCCCAAAACCTGCCTGGACCTGG
>ML997750.1:3537659-3552160 GCA_010365825.1 Otus sunia | reverse complement strand
AAAAAAAAGAAAGAAATCACAGAATCAGAGAATCATCTAAGTTGGAAAGGACTTCCTCAGATCATCTAGTACAACCCATGTGCTCAGAGTCAGCTAAGGAAGGCTGCCCAGGATCACATGCAGTCAGGTTTGGTATCTCCAAGGATGGAGATTCCACAACCTCTGTGGGCAACCTGTGACAGTGCTTGATCACCAGCACAGTGGGGGGAGAGGGAAAGAGAGAGAGAGAAAAAAAAAAAAAAACAAAAAAAACCCCAAACAGACAGACTGAAAGCCAGTATCAACACTTAATCTACATTTTCTCTGGAGATCAGCCAAAAAGGTATTCTGGATTCTAAATAAAATCGATTTGAAACTAACCTGATTCCATACAGATTCTGAACAGTCTCATCTCCATCTTTTTCCAGTTGAGTAGCCTGAATTTGCAGTAATTTCCGAATAGTTTTTACTAAACCATGCACATTCCTGTTGACAAAAAAAAAACACATTCCTGTCACATATGTAGTTATATTAGTGGATTCCTCCATATGAGGAGGAACCCTGGAACAAAACTGACATTCAAGAAGCCTTGAGTGATTCTTAAGAACCTTCTCATGTCTGCCTACACAATTCTGGGCAAATTCTGCATCCACTTTTCTTTGTTCTCCTTTGCACATGAGCAAAAGAGCGGAGAGAATAATTAATGCATCAATTAAAACTTTTGATGGTTTGCTTCTACCATATCTTACAAGTTCATCTGTTGTCCCCAGCTTAAGTGAAACTGGCACTTTTAGTATGTTAAAACCAGAAAATCAGCTCCTCTCTGAATGCAAGCATAGAGGTAAACATCCAGCATCACACACACATTTCAACCATGCCACTGTCTAGCAAGAGAAAGCAAGAGAAGTCACATTGTCAGAAAAGACACTTGAGACATCTAGTTTGTGGCGACTTTTGATCTCAGGAGCCAAGGACTACATAGACACATGCAGCTATTTTGTCTCCCTCCTCCCTCCTGTTTAACTTGCTATTCAAGAAAATACAAGAAGCAGCAGTATTTCCGGAATTTTGATAGGAGTTCCCATTTTCTCCTGGAGAGACACTAACAAAATTAATGACATCCACCACAAGGGAGGAAGAAAAGCTCTGTGACTATACAGTAAAGAGCTCAATACTCTAGAGCTTACTACTGCTTGGCTGAGCTTACAACATCAACTTTCAAAATTTTGCTCTCCTCATAATTAAGTGCTTTCCACACCTTTCCAACCAGACCAAGCCAGATCCAACACAATCCCATCTCAAGAAAATAGCCTGGATTCTGTAATGAAACACTCTTTCACAAGGTGAAAACTTAGAAGCAGAGGAAAAAAAGCCATGGCTCATTCTTCGTCTTTTCATCTAGAACATGCCATACAATTGCATCATAATCATCCTCAAACTCTACTACTCACATCAGTAAACCACAATTACTCCTCACTTTATTCACATAATGAACAGAAGGAGCTAACACAATGTATAACTGTAAGAGATTGTCACCTGACAAGTCACTTGTATCACACAGGGCAAGATAATGAAGGAAAAAGAGAATTGGATGCAGGGGTTTTTTTTGTTTGTTTTTTTCTTTTTTTACTATTCCACCTTCTTTCCTAGAGGGAAAAAATGTAAGAAACTTATTTTATCTGTAGTTCCACTTCTTCATCTGTGAATAAAAAACTGCAGGAACTCCTCAGATGGTGAGCTGGAAACAAGAAATTACACAGAATATATGCAACCTTCTCACAGGACAAACCAAACATCATCCTCATTCAACACATGAGCAAACTGAGATAGTAATCTAACTGGCATAGAGTGCGGTATGTTCCACAAATATCTTCCTATATTATGAATGGATATACATACATTTAGATTTTAAGCCATACCAAAAAGCCTGAACAAATTTAACTAATTTCTATCAAAAAACAGCGAGACTTTACATGAACACTGTTAAAAGACAGGCGTTTACACACACAGGCTGGACCAGCATCAGCACAACAATTTATGGTAACAACATATAATCACAAAGAAATATTGTGAGTTGATATTTACAAATACTTTACTGAAGATTCAAAAATTGCAAAGGCAAAGGATCATATGATTACCAAATCATCACCTAAAAAACCTTCATAAAAGAAAATGGGAACACAGGCAAATACCACTTTTAACTGCCAGACCTTCACTATACTTATCACCACCTGCAGACACTTTTCCATAAGTTGGTATGGCACACCAGGGAATATCTAGAGATTCCCACAGTGGATCTCCCCACCAGTAAACGCTAAGCTTTGTGTTCCAGAAACAGGCTAAGAAGTATATTCTCTCTTCTGTGCCTTTCATAGTTTTGCCAAACACTGACCCAAATCAGAACTGACAGAATATGCTTGTTTTCTTTCTTTCTTCCAAAAATGGACCAGTTACAAGATGTGCCTGAAATCTTTAAAATGACTGGCTGTCATGACACATGGCTCTCAAAACACTGAAATCTGACTATACAAGTAAACGTGAGGTTCGACAGAACTTTGCTCAAAGCAACCAAGAGGAGGGCATGTAGCAGGCACCAAATCCCAATACAGTCAACATAACAGACAAAGAAGGAAGGAGAACGTTTTGGATGGTGTGGTGGTTTAGTCCCTGCCGGGGTCTGAGACCACCCAGCCGCTGGCCCTCCCCCACAAAGGAGTGAAATACAAAGCCCTGGGCTGAGATAAGGAGAGGTTTAATACAACAGCGTAACAGTAACACAACATACCACAACAATAACAATAAGAACAACAGCAATAACAATGAACAAAGCCAAATACCTACCAAACCAGCAGAGAACAGAGCAGTGGGATGTGACATCCGCCTGGGATCTGAATAACCCGGCTGGAGCTCCCCCCACTGCTGGGGAAACTTAACCCTATCCTGGCTAAACCAGGCCAGATGGGTATAGGGGAGAGATTGAACAACAACCTTTTAGATACTTCAAGGCTATAAAGAGTCAGTTAAATGGGAATTTGCTAGCATATTCCCCAGCTTCAGCTGGGTAATTATACAGCGAGGGGAAAAACAAACCATAAAACACTTAGTAAGAAAACAAGCTTCCCTGTTCTGAAACCACTGTATCGCTGGCCCTAATTCCCAGGCAGGAGGTAGGAGAACGGCTGCTTTACGCTGTGCACTCAGCTCCTGAACACAAGCATCACAATGGCATAACATATTGCAAGGACTTCCCCACCTCCTACAGGCATGAATGCTCAGGTGATAAAAACATTCTGAAAACATACATACACATGGAAATCCTTCTGACAATTTCGTAAAGATTACAATAATCCATTGTTTCATAGGCTTTTAATAGAATCACTTGATTATTTATGCTCATCCATTATTGAATACAGGTCAGAGTTTTCCCTATCATCTTATACACAGAAAGCTGGAGACCAATGTTAAAAATATGCATGTATCTCTTTACACATGTATACATATTTTGCATATATGCATACACACACAGACACAAATATGACATTCCAGGAAGTTTAAACTCTTGGGACATCACAGGAGACTGAACACTGGGTCTAAGAAACAGTTATGGTACAATGATGCACCAGAAAGGTAAAAATAGTTTCCCATTTGTATATGCAGATAGTGTGAGCCACATCACAAGTCAACTCAGATTAAGTATTGGATGTTCACCTCCAACAAACCAAAATGTCTTTCCTAGCATGCAGTATTTGATACATCTGACAAAATAAAACCCACCAGGTGCACTAAGCCCCTGATATATTAATCATAACAGGAGAAGCAAGAACACAACATAAGCAGTCTTTGCCAATAAAACATCCATCTAACTCCATTTAGCACTGAAAGGTGCTCAGCAGTTCCAAGTGCCTTCCTGCTAGCTGCCACTGGCTGCTGATTTCGTATTTACTTTATTTTAGAGACACTGTGTACACAGCAGTGCAAAGCCACAGAGCAAACCTGGATGAAAATCTAGCAGGGAACAGGGTAACAAACAGCAGGCTACAATTCTAAAAGAGTCAAGAAAAAAACAAGTATCAGCACTGAAATGAACCAATCTGAAACTGTCAATTTAATCAGCTCCTGAAGCTACAAACATTTTAAACCCACAGACCTGTGTGGTCAGGTGTCCTGGTTTTGGCTGGGATAGAATTAATTTTTCTTCTTAGTAGCTAGCATAGTGCTGTGATTTGGATTCAGTATGGGATTTGGTATGAGAAGAATGTTGATGATTCACTGATGTTTTCAGTTATTGCTAAGAGATCAACGACTTTCCAACTTCCCATGTCCTGCCCGTGAGCAGGTGTACAAGAAGCTAGGAGGGAGCACAGCCAGAGCACTGGACCAGAACTGGTCAATCAAATATTCCATATCATGTAACGTCATGCTTAGTATATTGAGGAGGGTTGGCCAGGAAGGAGGGGGGTTCCTTCTCAGTTCCTGGATTGTGGTTTTAGGATCTTGTTTTTTTCCAGGACCACTAGCTGGGAACAGGCTGGATATCGGTGGGTGGTGAGCAATCGCATTGTGCATTATTCATTTGTACTTTCTATTATTATTATTTTAATTATTAAACTGTTTTAATCTCAACCTACAAGTCTCCCTTTAGCCCTCCAATTTTATCCCCCATCCCTCAGGGCAGGGGAGGGTAAGCAAGCAGCTTCATGGTGCTTGGCTGTCAGCCGCGTTTAAACCACATTAGGTTATATAAACCCTGCCTTGCAATTCACAGTGGCTGTGGTTTGAATCATGGCAGCATGGGGCAGGAAGAAAGAAGCCAAAAATACATAAAAGGTTCCCGGGTAATTCGCCAGCACTTACTATACCAGTCAGTCATGTGTGTTCATTTCACACATGGAAAAATCAGAGTACAAATGGGGCAGATCCAAGACTTTTCAATACATAACTCTGATTTTGTTTTAAAGATTAACTCAATCCTAAATATTCCATTTCACACTTTTTGTTTTCTGAAGTACAAAACTGCATTTACATTTCATTTCCTTATAAACCACTGATACTGTAACAAGCCCTTAGCTGAACAGCAATTTCACATTTCTTAGTCTGCAAGCCACAGCTACTGAAACTGTCCCTCCACCTTATCCCACAGGACTCGGGTTCTCCCAGCACTCCTAAACCCCACCCACAGTCTTATGGTGACACTATCTGAGCAACTAGTTATTTGGACAGACTGATTGGGAAGTTATTTCCCTCCCCCATTTTGGAAGTTGCAATCATTTTCTTCCCCCTTCCCCACAACAGAGGGAACAAAACTATGCAGTGCATTGATTTCTGAGGTTCCACAGTTGAAAGTTCAGAGCATTAGTTTGAACTGCTAACCATTTCAGCTTACATGCATAGGATACTCTGAGTTCTTAAGTCAGACCCACACTGTCACACTGCAAAATGAAACCAACAGCCTTCAGCAAAGTAGCTGGGCAACGTCAGTCCTTAATGCCACAGCTTATCTGAAGATACTGTCATCACAGAACCTCTCCTCTTCCCCTGTATTTACAAGGGAAAAGCAATAATAACCAGCTGACAAAAGACACAAAATCAGGCAACCAAACACTACCTTGCTGAGGGAATTATGTTGACAGCTCCATGGAGAACATAGTTGAGCTCAGCATGCTTCTCCACAACAAGTGCCACCAAACCCTCAGCACAGGCTGTTCGCAAGGCAACATTCTCACTGCAGCACTTCTCCCAAAGCAAGTTCAGAGCAGGAGTCTGAAGTAAAAAGCATGAGACAAAAACAATAAGCAGGCTGACGCCGATTTCTCTTCATTCATCTCAAACACACTTTTAAATAAAAACCTGCTCAGCAGCTTTTCCTGAAGTCTGAGACAGCACAAAAGTGGAAGCTGGGGTACAGATTCTATACCTAAGAAAGGCCTTATCCACAACAGCTCCCACTATCCTTCCCCTTACTGCCTGTGCCCTGAGTAAGGACAGGAGTCTCGGAGAAAAGAGTAAGGCAGGTAAATTTTTAGCTGGGCCTATGCAGGTAGGCTATCATCAATTTCACTTTCTGTAAAAAGATCAAGATGTAACTGGAGACAACTCAGGAACTGCTACATGAAGCTATGCCTACAGCAAGGTGCAGTGCAGACAGCTAGAGGCACGCATACAAAGGGCTATCCAGAGGTAAGTCACCTTTACTCACCATAAGAAGTCCTCAGTTCTCTCCATTTGCTAGTAAGCACAAAGATTTGGCAGCATCCATCAAAACTGCTGCTTGTTTTCATGCTAAATTTGCATTCAGAGGTTAGTTTGCTGACTTTGTAGCTCCCAAATAGACTGTTTTTAAACAAGTGAATGTTTTTAAACCAGTGAACGCTGCAAAATGCTCTTGCATAAAAACGGAACCTGTAATGTCTAAGCTCAATTTTGTGCTTCTTAGGATTTTAGAAGGCATTGCTGTGTTTCAGTTTAATACCTTCATGGGGCAGCAAATGGGAAGAGTCAGCTTGTAGCTCAAAACAGGATGTCATCTGGGAACATTATTATGATCAAGACTGTCGGAGGAGCTTCTGTTATAGAAACAACACACCTTCAACATTCCCTCACAGCAAAACTCAGCACTTTTCAGGTCTGAGTTTGCTAGTTTGGGTTTGTGGTTTTTCTAGACTTCAAACTGGGAGGCAAAAATCCACAATTTTCTGCTCATTTCTGTACAAGTCAGCTCTTGGGGAGGAAAAATGGAGGAGCAAATTCTAACTAACAGCTCTCCTACGCTGCTGTGACACTTGCAAATGACAGCATTTCATATGCCTCTCAGCTAACAACACAGATCTGCACTTAAGCAAGCTTGACTCAACTAAGAGACAAAGGATGCCTTTGTACCATGCTTTCCCAAAGAAATGTAAGCTCTACTTAGCTAATAAGAAATATAACAACAGTACAGGTATGTGAAATGCCACACTTTCTGCAGTTTTTATAGTAATGCGGAAGACTTTCCTACTCAAGTGACAAACGTCTCACCATATGGCACTTCACTTGCAGTAACATAAATAAACTCAAATAAAACACTCTTAAACTGAGCATAGCTAGATGTTGGTATTCTGCAGAATTAAGACTTCGGCCATTAAGACTTCTGATGGAAGTAAAACCGCCTTTCTGATCCCAGAGATCTGCCATTTCTACCTGTACACCCAGACACATATTGTTAACTACCTTACTCCTAGAATTTATTAAAATTACACAATGGGGATGGAAAACAAAAGAAAAACATAAGCACATATGGATAGGAGAGGAGACAGAAGTGAAAGAATGCCATAGACCTGGTCAGACGCCTGTGTGATCTTCTCCAAAGAAACATTTTCTTTCAGTACTGTGGCAATCAGATGACCTACTGCCTAAAAGAAAGAAAGAAAAAAGAACACACGCAGATCAAGCACTATTTTTCAATTCTCCATTAGAAAGAATTTATATTGCTGTTATATATGATCATTTTATCACAATTTAAAATACCAAACTTACTGGTATGGAATCTGAAATATGTTTTAGGGCCAAAAAATATCTGTAACACTGGCATACTACTGTTTACTGTTATCCTGAGGCAGAAGAGAAAAAAAATTCCACAGGGCTCCACACAGCTCCAAGAGTCTCTTCGTTCAGAACCTCTTACAAGATTAGAATCAGGTACATACTCAGAATTGCAGATATTTTAATGCATCAACTGTAACAAACAGCTCCACTGGTGTGCAGATCTCAGTGTACTTAACAGCACTGGTAATTATTAAATCCTTTACTATATAGGGCACCAGAAGTAAGAGAGGAAGCGGAACACAGCAAATCTAAACAACTTGCTCAGATTTTTGTAGCACGACTTTTGCTAAACACTGATGACAAACATACTATGATATCCCCTAGCATATCTACTGCCAGAAATGTTGCACTTACTTTAAAGCAGGTATTTTAAGTTAACGGTATTCTTCATGAAGCTATTCTGTGGCAGAGATCATGAACACTAAATTTAAAGTTTCAAGGTCCTCAAAAAAAAATGCTTCAGTTCTATAAAATGACGGCTTCAGTTCTAGGGAACAGAATAGATTCATTTGAGGTTTAAATATGTTGTTCTAAGAGAAGAAATGTCTGATTTCCTCAAACTGCCTTTTAAAATCTAAATGGGGACTGAAATACTGAAACACCCTTAAAGGTTTCCGGATGTCTGAATTCAGGCTTTTGTTTTCTGACTCACCTCTAATGCCTTACTTTGTCTTGTTTCATAATCACTGATACTGCTACACAGAAAACCCTTTTCGTGAGAGACATAAAGACACCTTTTCATAGCAAAAGCACAAAAATGTTTTGGAAAAAGCACACTAGGAAGACAGAAAGGAAAAAATAATAGTAATATTTCTGGTTTGTTAGTGTATAAAAAGACAGGAAGAGATTTATCTAAAGGTTTTCAGGTTCTTTCTCTATTCAGGATTTATTTACACTTCATTTAGATTCTAGTTGCTACGCTGACATGTAGGACTCTGAAATAACAGCAGCACTCTGAAATAACCGTTCACATTTCGAGGGAAGACGACACTTTAAACCTTCCTAAACTACAAGGATTATGCCTTTTGAAGGTTTGGATATGTACTCTAACACACTGGACTTAAAAAGACAGTTTATTATTTGGGAATCTTACTCTTGCGAAAACAGAATGAGAAAATGGGACAGACTCAGATATTTGTCTGTTTCTCTGCAGCTACCTCATTGCAAGAGCAACAACATGTTCCCCATACAGACAGAATATTTTTTAGTGTACTTACCAAGTGAATTTTCTATTATTTTTCCTTTTTCCTGTTTGTAAGGAACTTCAGAAATTAATTCACACTCAGATCCTTAAAACACTTTCATTACAGTGGAAAAGGGGCTTATCAGTAGAAAGTGGCTTTTGCAGTGAGCTATACAGGAAACTCAAAATGTAGATTAGCCCAATGCATTCCAAGAACTTGATTCATCAGTAAAACTTTCTGACCTACAAAACTATGCTCAAATTCCTCACTTTGCTGATCCTTGTCTGTGTAGATTACAAGCTCTGCAGAGCAGATGTCTAGGTTGGTCCCAGGAAGAGATGCCACCTGTCACGAAGTTGAATCCTGCCCTGATGATAGTTTGAAGATTATGGTGTGCTTTTCAGAGATCACAGAATGTAAGTGGAAACTATCGAAACAACCAAAGCACAGCACAAAAATCAACCAAAGCACACCAGCAGCCCTTAATGATGTGCAGCTGTAGTGACGAGTTAAGACATTTCAGCAATACTTGTACCACAGGGACATTATTCTGCACTGAAGAAAAGTGAACGGGTTCAAAGATGCCAAATCCTACTCATCAAGGCTAGTAACAACACGAACTCATCTGCAGTACAAGACACTTTGCTAGACCTCAGATGAACTCTAGTGTTCAGGGACATGACTTCCTCTTCCAAATGCCAAGGTGATCACAAGGGAAGACTTCTGTGTCTCTCTTTCAAACTTAATTATTTTAAATCAATGCAGACTGAACTGAAAAGGCAGAGACACCAGGCTGCACAGACTGCATTCGCATCAACTTATTCCATCAACAAATGGCTACATATTTAATGATGAATTCAAAACAGGAAGAGGAAGAAAACATGGACATCAATGATCCTACAGTTGAAGAGATATATTTTTAGTACTGAAATGAAAGATTGTCAAAGCAAGGAAGGTGTATTTTTCTAAATAGAGCTTATTACTTTCTTCCTTCCTGTCCATTAAAAATATTATGATAAACACCATGCACATGAGAAAGTTTCAGTGAACACAATCAGAAGCCAATGCATGGATCTGAAATAAAGGTGTTTGGTCTGCTAATCACAGTGTAGCTATATACAGTTATTCTTTGATGACAGACAAGACTGCAGTAGTTCATCAGCTCTCACCACAGAGGAAGACAACAGATCAGTCCTAGACAGTTCTACAAAGTACTGTCAAGTATTTCAACCCCACACATTATATCTCATAACTCCTGGCTTCTCTTGAGATCACAGAGTCACTAAAAACCATTTGGCCCCACTCGAACCTTCCAGTCATGGAAAGTTTGATTTTCCTGCAGAGACTTTACAGTGATGAGCAATTATGTCCAATGTTTGGATTACACAGAGAAGGCAATTAGCATTTGTTTCTAACTTCCTTACCTCTGCTGCCTCTGGAGGGAAAAAAAAAAAAAAGAAAAAAGGAAAAAAGTCTTCCATATCACCTTTTTCTAGTCAGGCAGCAGGCCTTGGAACAAAGGTTTTCACAGACAATTTGTTTAATGCTTTTTTTAAAAAATTACCTGTGATTGAATAACTGCATTAGGAAATTCAAGTCGCTTCTTGATGTCATCCAACATTTTGGCTCTGTCATATGACACTAACTCTCACTCTGCAAGAGAGATGAAAAAAAGAAATATATTCAGGACTAGCAAAGAATTTTTTGCCAGAAAAAAAAAAAAAAAAAACAAGATTTATGTTGTACTTAACAGCAGATGTAAGCATTAAAGCACTTTCTTCCCCTTCCTCAGTCTACCATGTGACTTTGCTTTATGGGCTTAAACCCAGGAAATGCTGAATACTCATTGGTCTTGCACAAAGAATAGGTGATTGACATTTCTTAAAGCGGGAACAAATACACAGTTCCATATGGCACAGTATACATGTATTCTGAGAGTATTTAGCCTTGAGAGCATTTTAAGTGTACCTCATTGACCTGAAAATGGGACAGCTCAAGAGGTGTGTTCACAGTTTCTAAAACATGATTTAAAATGAAAAATTTGTGGAGAATTTTGCAATTATTTCATGCAAACCCAGAAGTAAACAAAAGACCCACCTGTGAGACTGTAAATGGTAACTGTAGTTAGAGGCTGGAACTCTTGACAAAAAAACAAAGCTTCCCTGAGTTGAATTATGCAGGCACCCACAAGCACAGAGGAACCTGAATTGGAGAGAAATCAGTACTCAGCTTACCTTGTTGCACAGCAGTGAAACTAATGGCCAACAGCAAATATTCAAACATTTCAGTTTGCCATACACACACCTCCAGCCACTTTGGATGGCTTCCTTAAAAAACCGAAACACCTAGCACTTGCTGAAAACCTAAGCATAATCCTCTGCAATAAGCACTGAGAAAACATATACATGCACAGGACACCAATTTCAAGACATGCTATCAGTGTGATGCATTCAGAATCTTGCCACTTATTTTTAAAAAAGATGGAATTAAACCCTAGAAACATGCAAATGCAGCATGTGCCATAACAAATATCACTCACATCAGGAAAACCCAAAATTAACAGTTACTACCTCAATGAATATAGATTCCTGGCAGTTAAACAGCAAAATATTTCCAAATACTTGGGAATTACATTTCTGAGAGCTTAGGAGAAAAAAAGCCCTGTTAACTGCACTCAGACTAGTTTTGTATTGGTTTAGAATAGAATTAATTGCATTTTGACACAATAGGTGTCCATATAACAAATGAATTAAACTAGAGTTGACATCTTGCTTTTTTTAGAAAAGAAATCTGATTGGTACAGCAAACAATTCCAGACATACCTAGATCTGTGAAGCATGTCTAATAACTCCAGTGGATCTAGGCACATTTAACCTATTTATATATACCAATCAAGTCACAAAAAATAACCCCCTCTAATTCTACCTAACAACCAGCAAAATGATGGAAAGCTCTTCCTGGGTAGTTCTGACACAAACACACTGGAAATATATGCTATCTACCACCATGTAATTTTTATTATTCATATTGAAAGAAGAAACTACAGTAGAGCATCATTAGAAGCACAGTACATACTTTCAGTGGAACCACAAATCAGTTATTCCAGGCAGACTAGAATTCTGCTGCCCTCCCATCAGAAATAATTCCTCAACTTCAATCAACCTACACTAAAATGTCTACAAGATATTTACAATGCAATTTAACGAATTTAAATACCATCTAGACAGTTCTTCAGACTTCAGCATTCACCCTCAGCAAAGGCACCTGCATGTGCATACGGAATGCCTGGAAATTTTACAGGATCACTGGGTAATTAAGGTTGGCAGAGACCTAAGGATAACTGTAAGTTCAACCTCCTGTTAAAAGGAAGTTCAGCCATGAGGTCAGACCAGGTTGCTCAGGAGCCTGTCCCATCAGGGCTTGAAAACCTTTTAACAGAGAAGGCACCACCTTACTGCACTGTCCTGATTGATAAAAGCTTTTCCATCATCACTAGCCTGAGCTTTTCAGCCACAGAGAACTGTGAAGAGCCTGGCTGTGTCTTCTTCATTCCCCTCCCATTGGTGCCAGGGCTGCTGTTGGGTACCCCTGAAGCTGTCCCTTCTCCCATCTGAACCAGACCCAGTCCCACAGTCTCACCTCACAGGGCAAGGGCTCCAGCCCCGTTGTCTTAGTGTTCTCTCCTGAATTCATTCCTGCTGGTCAGTGTCCCTCCCGTACTGGGAGTTCCAAAACTGGACATGTCAATATGAGGTCTAAAGAGTGCTGAGCAGAGGGGGATAAATCCCACCCTAACCTGGCTTCCCAGGCTGTGCCCTGGCTCACGCTGCCTGAGACACTGCCAGCCAAAGCCCATGGCCATCTCCCCAGAATTGCTCCCAGCCAGCCTATCCCCAGCCTGTACTGTAAGGCCTGGGGCAAGACAGGGCTTTTGTCATTGTTGAAATTCCTGAGGTTCACAAGAGCCTGTTGCTCTAGTTCGTCCAGAGGGCAGCCCTGCCAGTGGGCAAACATCCTACCTTTGACAGAAGAATACTGTGGGTAACTGGGTAACCGTGTTGAAAGCCTTGATCAAGCTGAGGTAGATGACATCTAGTGCTCTCCCCTTGTCTAATAAATCCAGTTATTTTATCCTTTAGTAAAGGCAATCAAGTGGGTCAGCCATATTTTTTCCTCAGTAAATCCATACCCCTGTTTACTATTCCCAACAAAGATCACAGAATCAGAGAGTTTAGGTTGGAACTAAAATCTCCAGATGTCATCTAGTCCAATTCCCTCATCAAAACTTGTCTGATTAGACCAGCTTGCTCTGTGACAAGTCCAATCAAGTCCTGAAAACCTCCAACAGGGGAGTCTCCCTGGGCAAGTTGTTCCAATATTCCACAACCTTCATGGTAAAAAAACCCAGCTTTCCCAATACCTAATAGGAATTTTGATTTGTACATAATCTTTTCCGCATGCTCCCACCAGGTACTTGCAAACTGCCATAACATCTCCCTTTTGCCTTCCCCTCTTCAAGCTGAACAGGCACAGCTCTCTTAGCCTTCCCTTTTACATTTTGTGCTCCAGAACCCTGACCATCCTGGTGGCCCCTACTGGATTTGCTCCACTGTCCTTCTTGTGCTGGTGAGCCCAAATTCTGGGTGTATCACTCCAGATGCAATCTCATAAATGCAACACAGAGGGGAACAATCATGGTCACACATGTCACATTCTTACTAATACAGCCCAAGATGCAGCTGGCCTTCCTTGCTGTCACACTGCACTGCTGACTCATGTTCATCTTGGTGTATACTAGGGCACTCCGTTAGGGCCTTTTCTGCAGATCTGCTTCCCGTATAGTCAGTCCCACCCTTTATTGGTGCCTGGGATTATTTTGTTCCAGATGCAAGACCCTGCACTCCTCCAGTTTGAATTTCAAGAGATTCCCATCAGTCCATTTCTCCAGACTGTGCAGGTCCACCTGAGGAACACACTACTTATCAGTGCTTCGACTGCTCTGTGGAATTTGTCATCGGCCATAAATTTGCTGACTGCACTCCATCTCATCATCCAAGTCATTAGCAAACACACTATACAGTGTCAGGCCAACTATTGATGCCTGCAGGACACCGTTACTTGACAGCCTGATAGACTCTGCACCACTGATCACCACGCTTTGAGCCTAACCATCCAGCCAGTTTTCCACTGACTATACTGTCTGCTCGCCTTGGCCAGTGGTGCGTCTGTCTTGGAGCCGGCTGGCACAGGCTCCATTCGACATGTGTGAAGCTCCTGGCATCTTCTCACAGAAGCCACCCTAGCAGCCCCCCTGCTACCAAAACCTTGCCATGCAAACCCAATACAGCATCCTAATGCCGAGAAGGACAAGCATTGCTAAGACAACTGAATCGGAGAGGGGTTGTTATGCCATTACAACTTCAGATCTGGTCCATACCAGTTTACCAAAAGTAATTATGACAGGGTAAGGTAAGCTAAATAACAGAAAACTCTTAGTGCTGGGAGGACTTAGATCGCGTTTTCTATATTTATTGCGTTTCGCTTATTGTTAAGGACTTGATTCAAACCCGTCTTCCTTCCAAACCAGTGGACAGGGAATACCTGCAAACACTTCCAACGCTTGTGCGTCACATGGGCGGCACTTCACAACTCCTCAAAATAACCAGGTTTAAGTAAAAAAATAAATAAAAACCCTCCACAACTGAGTAACGGTAGCAGTCGCTATTTCGCTGCTGGCCTGACGCCGTGCCGCTGCCC
>ML997750.1:3517740-3537441 GCA_010365825.1 Otus sunia | reverse complement strand
GGCGCCTGCGCGGCGGAAGGCGCATGCGCACGCGCATTGGCTGCCGGGCGGCCGCGGCGGGCCCGGGGGCGGCACCGGCGCCTGAGGGGCCGCCCGGCCGGTGCTGCCCACGGTCTCGTAAATCCGGCGGTCTTTTTACACGGTGCCGTTGTAGCAAGACGGCTCTGAGCCACCGGGATGCGACTCCGTGATGTGCTGCGTGAGCGCGCCGTGAGGGCAGCATGGCTCCCCGCTGCCCAGGCTCGCCGCGCCTCGCCGAGCCTGGCGGCCGTTCCTCGGCCGTGGGGCCTGGCTCGACTTGATGCGCTTGCGCCCCCGGGCGCTTTGGGCCCTGACTTTTGCGCGGGATGCGGGGCATGAGTCAGTCTTGTAGTGCTGGGCCCGGTTCGGACTCATCTTTGCGTACACACAAACTGAAATGCAGACTTAAATCCAAAGACTTAAACAGAAGCAGTATGACTTGTATTGAAAAGGATGAAGTAATTCATTATATATTCCCTTAATATGAAAAAAAAAATCGTTATCAGCTTCAAAATTACTGAAGAGTGAGTCTTCAATCTACTACATATTTTGACAGGCAGTGATCAGGAGTTGCAGGGACATCAGGAAGACACAAGGGGAACAAATGATTCTCTCTTTGCTGCAAGTTATGTAGCTTTCTCAATGGCAGAAGAACAGTTTAAGCTCAGCTCTGGTGTATTTTGACAACCGCTGTGTTACCAACAAGTTGAAAGCTCCATGCAGTATGGACTAAAGAGGTATTCTCAATTAAGATTGTTACTTTAACAAAGAACCGCACTTCCGTTCCTGAACATTGAAGCAACAGGCAACTTCCACAAGACATGTATAACATCAGAATGGCTCTCACTAAAAATATCTTCAGAAAAAGTCACAAATATTTTGAAAGAAATATCTTTGAAAAGGGCTAGATAATTCTCTAATGTAACTCAAGGGTGTGTGGTGTGAGTTAGTTTGAACTGAAAGTAGTCACAGTGACAAATGTGAAACAAATGTAGGAAAGTCATCTAATTTATTTTTTTTGTTACTAGTTTCTTAGTTTTAAAAGACTAGGGAATTGTTTAGTATCTTAATGTTCCAGGTTCACCGACTAAAGCCATGGGCAGTTAATGGCATCCAAAGGGTCCTGCCCCTGCTTCTGTTGTATTGGTGGGAAAGCACACGCTGATACTTCCAAGAGCCAGAAAAAGCCCAAAAGTGACTCAGAGAACAAAACTGTATTGTCTTGAGCTGTCTACATGTGTACGTGCAAAGTGAGTATCAGTCAGATCCTACAGATAGTGCAGACTGCTTGTTTTCTCCACATGACTTCTCCACAGTAACTTTTTGCAAATGACATGCACAAGTATTTGTGATGTGGCTTTCAGCTCAGTACCCTGAGCTCAGGGTGGGCTCACACATCCGCTTGTTGCTGGAGCTGCAGTATCCCAAGATCAGCTAAATAGACCTGGAGGACCTTCCACAGTGATGTATTTCAGACTGTCTCTAGGTGACTGTAGGCACCGGCATGAATCAAAATGCAGCATTCAGACTCCTCTTCCCATTCCATCCTTTCTGCTTCATCTAAGAACATCTCACTACTGACAGGTTGGTTTGTTATTGACATGCTGTGTGATACTCTGGGCCTCATATTCTCCGTTTAGTTCTTGAGACGGTAGGACATGCACTGCTGTCTAAAGTGACATGGGCCTGATTTATGCTGCTTGGTACCCTTTTATGTCATAACCTAAGTGACAGCTAAACCCAAAACCTGTTGAACTGGTATGTGAAATCACTGAATCTTAAAGATGTTTAAAGATCTTTGATGGTGTTTTATAAATCAGTATGGATGGCTATATATTTGAATAGTTAGGAAGTCCTTATTATTCAGTCAGGCTAGAGGAATAAAAGCTGAATGGAGAGGGAGAGTCTGCTCAGTAAACGTAATAATTTTGGCCATTGCTAGTTTTACTTGGAAACAGACAAAAAAAGACTTTGAGTGGTCTTGACTGTCTTAAGGGTTTCGAGGTCTTCACATGCTGACCAGAATAAAGGAAGATAGGGCATTTGTTTTGGGAATTTTGATGTGGGTTTCCCCCATCACAGTAAGTTTGACTCAAGGAAAATGTCGCACAGACAAGCATTTTCCCGGTAGTGGATGGTGTTGAGTGGTGTGCCTACCTTCTGTAACAGGGAATGGAGGGTGAGGTGGCAGAGAGAGGTGGTGTGGAGCTCTTCTTGGATCTCAGGAAGAAATACCTGACAGCAAATGGTTTAATAAAATAGCTGATAGAACAGAAAGAGGAATGTAGATAGCAAATAAATCTTGTGTCCCTTCAGATAATGGGAATCCCACATTCATGCAGCATTGGATGGACCCCAGATGGATTTTCGCATGGCACACTCCACAGATCCCGTATGTGGAGAGAGGTTCCTCCTTTTTGTTTGTTCGAGCTGCTATACAATTTCCTTACAAGAAAACAACTCTATTCATAAAGGATGTTTGCATGAGAATTTCACGCAGCGCTTTAGATAAGGGCAAGGACACACAGGTCACATAATCGCCAGCAGCGAAGAGGAGCTGCCTGCCGGCTCCTCAGTTACAATGCACTGCCCCAGTTTGTCCTGTGCCAAGAGACTGTGCGAGGTAACATGGGCCTGAAGGCCACGCTGGACGTGTGAAGTACTGCACGCTCCTGCCCCTGCTGATGTCAGCTGTCATGCGGATCTCTGACTCCTCGATGGACACTTGTCTCCTGGTCAAGATGAATACATTCCATCCCTTGATCCACGTGCACATTATGTTTTCCAAAGATACAATAAATTACAGATTACATTAATACAAGCTTCTCTGGCTCAAAGTGTAAGACCCAATAGAGCAGACATGGCTTATTCAAGATCACTGGTATCTGGGATACAATGTCTTCTGCAAGACTCCAAATACAGCTTGTCAGGTCTCTGCCTCACATGCTGCTGGAGCAGAGAGTGAGTCAGTCCTAACTGCTACCACATCCAATGTTTCCCCCCACCTTGATAGAGACTATTTTTGCTTGTTGCCACATAGCGTTTTAGCCAACCATATTTTCATTTTGAAGCTGCCATGTTGCAGAGCTTGCCTAGACAGGTGAAGTGTGTCTCAGTAGCATGTTAACCAAGGAAAATTCTCTAGCCATCTGTCAGCTCTCTGTTACACCTGAGAGAGGAGACCCCTGATCTCTGAGTACAGTGCTACGTCTGCTATTGCCCAAATTATCATTAGCCAAAATGGCTTTCAAATAGGTAAAAATTGCAGTGACATTTCTCGAGGGGAAAGGAGCATATAGCCTTTTGAAATATTTTGATGCTGACAGTTCTGACACTGTTTATACTGTGAAGCAAGTGAGAAGCACCTCACCTGAGTGGCTTCATGCTTGGCATCAAGATGTCAGGGATATCACATCCTTTCTGTGGATTAATTGACTCTGATGCCTAATTGCCAGCACTGTTTAAAACCCTGAGGTCCATGCAAGTCATCTAAGGGCATTGATGTATGAGGACATTGACTGTGCATAACCCAGACATCCTTGTGAAGGGCTTTTGGTAGCTCCAGAGACTCAGTCCTGACTTGAGACAAAAGGAATCTATCTCATCTGTATGAAACCATTTACTGCCCTGTGGTTCTGATCTGTTTTAATACCTTTTTTTTCTATGCCTAGATCTCAGAAGCAAGAAAAAAGCAGAAGATATCTCTTAGTGGACATGCTTAAATTCACAGAAATTGCTTTTGATTGCCTTTTAACTTGCAAGTTTTCTAGAGCCTGGCTGTGAAACAGATATATTTTCGGTTGTTCCTCTGAAGTGTTGTCCCCAGCTTCCAAGGTTCTCCATTAAAGTAAGAGAAATACTGGGGAGTTATGAAGGCAGCATCAGTGCCAAAGTCATAATTGGGTTTGATTCAAAGCAGTTCATACCAGCTGCAGATTATTTTGCAAAATCTGCTTTCACGAATCAAATTTGAAAGAAATTTGACACCTCTAGGAGGTGTCTCCAACATCATTTTCTGCTGGTCTTAGTGTGTCCTGTTCTACAGAAAACAATAAAAGTAGTTTTCAGTTGGCTTGAACTGGGCTGCCAAATAGGCTTACCACCCTCCAGTTCCTGCAACAAGAATTTCTGCAAAGGTCAGTAAATCCATAAAAGCTGCCCTGTTCACTGGCCTGTAAATTCTCGTCCAGTAGGGAAACTAGACAGGAGTTTTCTTGGCTCCAGTTACAGTTTTTCTAGGACATTTTGAGTGGTTTGACCAGAGGGCAGTCAGATGCACTGGTCATGCTCTCCAGGAAATGCCAGAGGTTCTCTTGGCAGCTTTTGTAATGTGCTGTGAATTCTCCCAGTGAAGGTTATTATCAAAATGAAAATCATACAGTAACAGCACTGATAATGGCCTAATCTGCATATCTCATTTCTTATATGGAGTTTTATCCAAGCCCGAAAGCAATTCTAGCTTTAAAAGTGAAGGAAAGGAATAAGGAAAGTCACAGTTTAGAATATATTGTAGAAATCAATAGCAGCAAAGCCTGGCACTATTAAAATTTATTTATTTAAAATCTCTTAAGCCTGATAATAAAAGATAGTTTTAGCAAATGGGCCTATTCAGCTATCTTTAGCCTTTATTGCTAAGATTAAGGCTTATTTAAAATGCATTAAACTTTTAGATGCAGCTGCTTTTACTGCAAACAGTAGTCAACTATGAAAGACCATCATTCCACACACACAGAGCTTCCATGGACTTCAACAGAAGTTCAGTGTGAGGGTAGAATTGAGCAAAATGTCCCTGATTTGCATCCTCAAAACCTGTTGACATTAATTGGAGTTGAAATTGCTTAACACTTGCCAGGGAGTGCTCTGCAGCTCACAAGATAAGGCTTGAAATGCCTTACTGAACCTTACTCTGCAGCAGTCCATACATAATAACTCACTCTCTATTAGTGCAAGCAAAGTCCGCAGAATAACTAGGCTGCCTTGCTCTGCTGAAGGGTAATGTAGAAAGTTTGAGACATATCCCCGGCAAATACTAATTGCTATTGCTATCACTGTTGGAGCATTTCAGTTTCCCATTGATTGTAGAGTGTGGCAGAGAGCACCAAGACACTGAGGTATTAAATGCTAAATTGCTAAATTTTTCTGTAAAAAATTAAATAAAACTCAAATTTACTTTTCTTGTCATTTATTTTACCTGATTTACCTCTTTTGGCTTAACCAGTATGAATTAAAATACATGCATTTATGATTTTTATTTTTAGTTTAGGCATGCCTATAAATGAATGACAAATGACATTATTTCATCCCTTCCTTTTGGTTAGTTGTTCCAACAAAATCTAACAAACCTTCAAGGTATAGTTATGTGTGGGAGCATATTTCATGGCCCTGTGGGCAAAAAAGTGCTATTTCTTAGTTTCCAATTCCCCTTTCATGGTCACCAGGGTTTTTAGTTCATCCATCCAGTCATTATCTGACCTTACTTGGGAGCTGACTGAAAATGGCCATCTACAACTGAACTACTAATACAGAGTTTTTCCAGGGTTTAATATATTAAAGATCCACTTTTTGAAATTAAATAACTGGTTGTATTACAAGTGAAGGCTACTTAGGACCATTAGTACATATTGTTGAGATTGTGACATTTCCAGACACACGATGTCTCCTACATTCATGGATGAGGTACTGTTTTCCTTCTTGTTTTGTTGAGGGTGGCTGTGTGGTGCTGCTGCATTGACAAAGGGCTTGACTCGTCGAGTGGAGTTAGAGCCAATAGAGTACTTCTTGCTGGTGGACTTCAGGCCATTAATGAAGCAAATTGGGGGCAAAATTCAGACACTACATTTCCTTGTAGATTACAGTAAAAGTAAGTAGCTGTGTCATATGTTAACGTAATGATTATTTTACACTGTGGAAATAGTGCTAAATGTTTGGCTGAGGGTTCCTGGGTTGTATATCCAGGTTGAATGACAAGACAGGGAAACTGGCCTTCAAATGCACACTCTGCATGTGGGGTAAAATAACTTTGGATTTGTAAGCATTGTTGTATATGACACTTTGGCTCATGGGCACAGGTGGCCAGATGGGAAGTGGTGGTAGGCAGCAGCTTCTTTACCTTGAGTTGTCCAGCCCTCTCCAGTTGTAGAGTGTCTAGTGGCTGGGTCATGTGCTCACCCATCCTGTCCTGCCACAACATCCTATCTCCATTTACTAGATGCTGAGATATTCTATACAACACAGTTCTGCATCACTTACTGCATGCAGACCCTTACCTTTCTTGTTGCAGTTAGGGTCTCCCACACCTGCAGTTCCTTTAGTTAACAACAGGAGAAAGAAGCTTCTATGTTGCATAGACTGATTTAAATACCAAAAAAACCCAGGAAAAGTCTAAACTCTTTTGGAATTAATATATGTAAATTGAAAAGAATATTCAGATATCCAGTGTTACATAGTTTCTGTTTGCTAGAAGACCAGCAATGCTAGGTTTACAGTAAGAAAAAAAAAATTAAACCCCCCTCAGATGCTGAGCACTGTTACCTGGAGGGAGCTGAGAGTATTTCACAGTTCAAAGGGAACAGCTAAATCAGTTGAATGAAGTCTTTACATATGACCAGAGAGCAGCCAGAGCAGAGTCCCACCACACCGAAACAAGAACAGCTGAAGAGGCTGGTGAGATGGCCAGGGTCAACCACTGCTTAGCAGTCTCTAGTGATGAGGCGTGCCTGGGACCCAACCAGGAAGTCAAGCCTGTGAGTCAGGTTCTGGACTAGCAAGATATGAGGCCAGGCACAGGCCTGGCTGCACTGTAGCTCAGGAAGGCCCTAGGTGAGGGCTGTGCTTAAGTGCAGCTCCTGAGCAAAGCAGCGAGGGCCCTTTCTCACACAGCTTGTTCCCAGCAGTTGGACACCATAGAGGGGCTTGAGCACAGACAGTCTAACCACTGGAGAGGGGGAAGAACATGGCTCATTCTATGTGGATGTCTGCTCCTTTATTCCTGTGGATATCTGCTTCATTATTACTGTGATTTGCCATCAGATTTGAATGTGCCTGGGCATTGTTAAGTCATCTATCTCGGAGCAATCTCCTGGTGTTTATACATTTGCTGTTAGTCTGATTTTGGTTTTGAGCACATAAACAAGAAAATTGCAAGCAGATTCGGATTGTTGAGGCATGACTGCAGTTAAAGGAATCCCAGGAAGCTTTTAATATCGTGCAAGTTAACTGTAAATATTCTCCTTTCTGTATTTTGAGGTCCATTATTCTTGAAAAACTCTCATTTGCTTCCATCTTTCCTGTCTGTAAAGCTGTCATTGGCTTTGGAAGCCCACGGTGGCATCTGTGAAGAGTTTGGTCCCAAAGCAATGTCCTTGTCATCTTGTAGGCCACATTTTAAATATCCTAAAACTCAATTGCTTTTTAAACCAAACTTGCACAGATCATTCTGCTATTAATTTCAATAAATGTCTTTAAGTAGTTGCTCAAACTTGCTGATTAATAATTATGTAAAACTGTCAAACTGATCTTCAGCTGCTGCAAATAAAGGTACTCTGTGGGAAATAGCAGTCTTGTTGTGAGCGATCCAGACCAAGGGACCTCACTGTAACAGCAAGCTGCAGCTGTGTTCAAGGACACAAACAAGGCCAAGACGACCTGAGAAACTACACTCCTGCCCAAGAGATAAAGACGTTGGAATGTCGAAAACAGGGGCTCTACCTGGGGGGAGAGCAGCGCGTGGACACCACACTGGGACCAATCATAGAGAGCAGAAGGGCGTGTGAACAAGTAGCTTTAGCCTATTAGCAATAAGATAGTGGTGCGTGAAGCTCGGGAGAGTGTATAAATTGCTGTGTAGCCTTTAATAAAATGGCTTTAACTTGTCCACATTGGACGTCTAAGTTAAGGTCCGTGAGTACTCCAGAAGTCTGTGTAAAATCTGTATCTTTCTCTGTAATCTTAGAAATGCATTTGTGTATTATGTCATCAAAACTATTATCTATGGTCTGACAGAAAAGAGCTGGAACTCTTCCCATGTGTTATATTCTGTTTATATCAGATCCCTCCGCTATGTGGGATCAAAAGCACAGTTATGGTTCATAAGTAAGATGGGGAAGTGATATTTAATGCTAAATTTCAGAGCAGTGTTCAGATAGTAGTTCCAATATTTTTTATCCGATTTCACAGGTAGGAAACTCAAAGGAGAGAAGAAGATTCATCTATAAATTCACAGTGAAACTACAGCAAGATGAATTGAAGGTCAGAGATTTGGATTAGTTCCACATATGTTTGATCCTGCCTGTGTGCAGAGATTTATACTAGATGATCTCTTGAAGCTCTTTGGGTCCCTTCATTTCTATGATTCTATGATTATCAGTATTTTCCTTGTGGAATATTTGGTTGTGGGGAAGGTGCAGAAATGCGTGCATTCTTCACCAGGACATAATGTGTATACTCCACATAATTTTCTCTGAAATTCACATTCAAAACAAAAAAATTGGCTGTGCTCCGATGAGTAATTTTGCATTTACCATGTGGCTAAGATGGAGCGGGCAGATTTGCAACTATGAGTTCCTAGTACGTTTTCAGAACAGGAGAGCAATGACTGGCTGATTCCCACTGACATCAAGAATTTTTAAGGCTGAATGGATATTCTTTTGTGTTTTCCTAAAATGTAGATATAATTTCCAGCTCTGCTTACTATTCTCTAGGCTGTATTCCATTAGCATGGTTTTAATTGATAGGTATGAACACCCTGTGCATATATTAATGTGTCAGAAACTGCTATCCATTGCATTGTACTGCCAGGCTCAAAGGTTTGTGATCTGTAGCATGATGCCTAGTTGGAGACCAGTCACTAGTAATTCAGATAACCTCAGTTACAGTCTCAAAGAGGATTTCTTGGATCAGGTTTTTAGAAACATTTACTATATTTCTAGAAAGCAAGAATTCTACTTTGAAATGAGAATAGATGTCTCATATGCATACTTTCTTAAAAATAAAGTTAGAATCTCATTAGTGTTTTCGTAACATGGAATGATCAGTGTAGCAAGATAACATGTCTTCCAGTACTGATTTGTTCTATGTGGTGATTAATAATTACAAAAAGTCTTTATTTGAACATCAGTGTCCAAGTGGGAAATTCAAACTCGGTAACTGACTTCCAAAAACATATTAGAGCTTTAAACTGTCAAGTGTTTTGAATATATTTCTGCAAATCCTTGAGGCCAACTTGCTGTCTACTTTTATATTCCCATCAATTTATGAAGTTCCCTACAGCTGTTATTTTTGAAATGGTATTTCATATTATGGTAACACCTTAATCAGTAATGATCTTCTGGATTCTGCTTTCAAGATAAAAGATTGCCAGCTGCAGCAAAGCAAGCCGTGAGACCGGGATACAAGTGACATCAAAGAACAAACTGCTATCTACTTGCACTTATACAATGTAGCGCAGCAAAGCCTGAGGAGGATTTAAAGAATGCAATTAAGGATGTGATTTAGATTGTTTTATGTCTCAGCTCCACTTTCAAAACATAAAACTGCCTATTTATAGGGAAAAAAAAAAAGGTTTTTCTATGTAGACACATTTCAGGCTACATGAGATAAAAATTACTGTCTTCATGATCCACTTCCCTCAGTGCTTGGTAGTCACCCAGTAACCTTCAGTTCTTGAATAGCTCATCTCAGAGCAATACACCTGCACAATTCTGCCAGTTGCAACTCTACAGGTATGTCAGAGAGGAGGACTGTATTGTGTCTGCCAGCATAGGCATTTCAACTATCGAAATCATGCTCTGTGATTTTTTTCCAAGAGCAGCACAATCTAGTCAGTTTCTGTGGCCAAGGATGAAGTCGTATTTGAGCATTAGAGTAAAAAAGCTTATTTTACAAAATATGTAAAGAATGGCCTTTGTTCCTATCTGCCTGAAAAGCTCTGTTAGCTGGATTAGTTCTATGGGTAGCTTCCAACTTGGGGTTTTGCTGGGTTTGTGTGTGGGTTTTTGGTAATGGGGGAGAGGACTACAGAGGTGGTCCCCTGTGAGAAGCTTCTTGAAAGCTGCCCCAGATCCAAAACAGACCCACCTCTGGCCAAGGCCGAGCCAGTTATCAATGGTGGCCACACCTCTGTGATAATACATTTAAGAAGGGGAATCTGGGAGGAGGGATTTGAGTTATGAGGAGTTGTGAGGAGGGCAGCTCTGCCAATACCGAGGTCAGTGGAAGAAAGGAGTGGGGAGGGACCGTGCCAGAGAAGAGGTCCCCCCTGTATCCTGTGGTGAGATTGCAGAGCCACCCATGGAGGTCACTGGTGGAGCAGATGCCGACCTGCTGCTCTTGGAGGACACCATGCTAGAGCATGTGGCTGCACCTGAAGAAGGCTGGGACTCTAAGGGAAGAAGCCCCCGCTGTTGTAGTTTGGCACTGGGACCATTGCAAACACACAGGAGAGATCCATGGCAGAGCAGCACAGGAACATCTGCAGCCCATTGGAAGGACTCAAATGCCAGAGAAAGTTCATGGAGAACTCTCCATATGAGAGGGACCCCACATTGGAGCAGGGGAAATTCTGAGGAGTCCTCTCCCCTGAGTAGGAAGGAGTGATGAGACTGACTGTAACACCATTCTCTGCCCCCTGCACTGCTGGTGGGAAGAAGGTGGAGAGATCAGGAACAAAGCTGAGCCCATGAAAAAGGGAGGGGTGGGGGGAAGGTGTTTTTAAGATGTGGTAATGCTTCTCACTGTCCTACTCTGTCTGTTAAGTGTTGCTGTTGTTAGTGTTTGAATTAAATTGATGGGTTTTTTCTTCCCCTGACACGTCTGTCTTTTGTCCTTGACTGTAATGTTTCAGTCATCACTCCCTGTCCTTATCTTGATTCTCTAGTCTTTTACTTTATTTTCTCCTTTCCATTCCTGAGGGAGAAGGGGTGAGTGAACGGCTGAGTGGTGCTCAGTTTCCCTCTGGGCTCAAACCATGACAGGGGTAAAGGACAATACTCAGAATTCCTATGATGAGGACAAGCCCCTAGGTGAGGTTTTATACCAAAGACATAAAAGCGATGTAGATCTTCAAAGGCTGAGTTCCTGGGTGCTGTGCCACCACTTTTGTTCTTTCATGCAATCAGAGTGAGGAAACCATAAAGATGAGAATGTGGGTGATGCTTTCGGGACACGGGGAAACATGGGTCAGTCACAGTGATTAAGGTCTCCTTTGTCCTTCCAGTTAATTCATCCTTGCTGATAGATCAGCTTTCTATTAAGGATTTTTTTTTTTTTCCCACAACCCTGTTAGACTCTACTTTGGTTAAAATGGACATTAGTTAATGTCATAAACCTGCAAGAAGACTGCTCAGGAGTAATTTAAAATAAACAAGCATTCCAATCATTGGTATTGAGGTTAATAGGACTACTTACTTGTTTAGATTTACTCAGTTTGTGTTTGTAAGTCAAGGTTTTAATTTTAATATTCTCATTGAAGTTCATTGGATTTCACCTGGACCATCATTGAAAAAATTAAAACGAAGAATTGATATGAGCTTTTTTTTGTCAAGTTCTGCAAGTACTTATATTTCTTTTCACATAGGCAATGCTAGTGATATGAAATGGACCAGCGCTATGAGGGAAGACTAATGACATGAGTGAACTTACTGTTGAAAAAATGTTCAGTGAAACATATTATTTTTTCTTATTTCTTAAGGTACTGCTGCATTTCTATCTTTTGCCTTCTTTTTGCTGTCTTTCCATCTTATATTTTTTTACTGGCAGTTACATTCTTCAAGGATCTTTTAGAGCTGTGTTTTTCTGTTTTCTGGGCTCACTGGAGTTAAATTTCCTTCGGTTCCATTTGAGACTGCATTCTGGAACCCTTGAGATTTTAATCTCACTATTAACACAATCACTTGTATTGAAACAATTTACAGTGTTTGCAGCTTAAATGCTTCTTCGAACCCGAACTTTCCATTTTTTGTTGGCCCTACAAAGTATATGTGAAACTTATCCCCACTGAAGAGAGGCTTTTAGAACAAGTAGATCTTGATCCATCTGCCTCAAAACCTGGATTCTGAAAGCAAAGAATTTATGATCCAAGTACTCCTCCAAAAGACTTGCAGGCCTCCTGGCATCCATTTTCATGGGAAATGATCCCCCTTTTTACCCTAGTCTCTCAAGGAGATGGGGATGCACGTGCAGAACACTGATGAATGATAAACTGGGAAACTATTGCGCTCTCTAAATTTATGTATATAGAGAGAGTATATATGTCTTACACACGTACATATTTGTACGTATTTGCAATTTGAAGCAGATAAAGTTGATAGTTTTCGTCAATTTAAAATATGCTGTATGGGGAACAGATAAATGCAGAATGGGTAAAAAAGAAGCAGCAGACCATTGAAAGGTGGAAATTGCAGTAGATCAGGACAACATACTTTTAGCATTTGTATCTTTTGGAGAGCTGGGGAGTTTTATTTGAAATTGTGAATATATGGAAAAGTATCTGAAATTAATGTCATATGGTGATGAAAAATATTCTCATAGGAAATTCATTGTGCATTGAGGGGTACCTACCATTAGGAGTGTAAATGGAGTGCAGCTGCTCTGCTACTAAAATCTATTGAATTCAGTGGACCACCCAGAGCTTATATGGAAGGGCTTCTCAAATCTGCATGGCAAGTCAGAATATGCAGGCTGCAGCTCCACTGGTCCTCCCCCAGCAGCTAGCAAAGCATTTCCACCCATCTTAATTCTGCTTTGCTCCCCTCTGTGCCTTCATAAAAATTACCTCCATATTCCTTGCAATAGCTGGCTCCCAAACATCCATATGTTGAGCAGTCTTGCTTTACAACTTTATCATGTGTAAAAATAGCTATTTTTCATTTGTATGATTTCCGTTTAGATTTCTGAAATATGCCTATCTAGCCCCTAAGGACAGACTTCTGCAAATTCATACATAATATATTCCTCAAACTTTGCAATGTTCTTTCAAATTCCACATTTTTCAAAGCAATTGTTGAGCACATGTGAATTTCAGTCTCTCTACTACATTTGTTTACATATTTATTTTCTATATCTTTTTTTTTTTTTTCATTTTTTTCAGGGCCAAGCTTTGTCCTCACTGGGTTTAAATGCATCTCTTTTTATTTCAATTCCCCATTCATAAAGTCGGGCTAAAACTACTTTCTGAGTCACAGTGAAGGTGTAATCATGAGTTCATTAGAGGTGAGGATAACTAAGTCCCTATGGTTATATGAGTACTTGTCACTGATAAAGAATTCTGCGTTTCCCCATGTGTTTCTCACCAAGGTAATGCTAAGTCATTCCAGCTTCTCACTCACTTTCTGGTGGTACTGGGAATAAGGAAGGTTTGGCTGGTTCGTAGTTCTTGCAACAGAAAGTGTGAAGGTAGTGTACTCAGCCTTTCTGATACCCCTATAACCAAGCTATAGCATAAGACAAATAGTCTGTGACCAAGACATACTGGCCATCTTATGCATAAACTCCTATCTTGGATAATGGTCAACTTATGTAACTAATACAGTGGCCAGCACAAGAACCTGATGCAGGGTAAGGACAATTCCATAATTTCTTTACAATCTTTGATTGGTTTCCAGTGGGGAGATCTCCCATCAGGCCAAGAACCGAGAACACTGTTTTCAGTGAAGTTACTCCTTAATAGCTCCCTTGCATGTATGATCAGACTCAGTCCTGGCTATGGTGGTAGAAATCCAGAACAGGTTCTCTGAACTTGGTCATTACACAGGCCTAAATAGAGTACAGAATTTGGCTGTGTCTCTTTGTTTAACAGGAGTAGTTCCTCTGCGGGTTGCACCACTGTGAGGAAATATAACCCAAAATACTTCCTTGTAGGTCTCTCAACAAGACTTTCTACTCTGAACAGATTTCCTTATGCAACCCTAGAGGCCTTTAAACATTTTTTTTTTTTTTAACTTTCTATACTGTAATATTGTGCATAGCCAAGACTCCCTTTCTGCATTTATCTTTTGTCATTACTACGTCCCTCCGAGGTAGCTGGTGGTGAGTTATAAACTATTCTACATTGTTTTCTAGAACATGCATGCAGCCTTTGCTCTTAAAGATCTTTTCCACTGACTAGGGCTTTAATATGTTACCGGTTAAAGTGCTTATTTTCTATACGATTTGTGATTAGAAATGGACAAGCCAATAAAACCTCAAAACAGTCGTACACTTGGCCCAGACAGCTTGGCATTTGTTCAGCCTATGTAGCTAACTCAAAAAAAGCCACTCCAGAGAGAGTATTTTGCCATTAGTTCCTGGCAGTCAGAGTGGCATTACAAAGCAGTTTATACTTATTCTTTGTCTTAAGTGTAAGATCAGCTGTAGGCTCATTTTAAGTTTTGGCTCTGGTTCAGACCAACATCTTAACATTGTAATCAAAGTATCTGGCTTGAATCAGGAATGGGCTATGATTTTATATTTTGTCTGCATAAGGAAATTAAAAGATCTCAAATACAGAGAAATTCAGATTGATGATATATTTAAAATGCACTGTGGTTTCCTTTATAGCCAGTAATATTAGCTGTTTCAGCTAGCTGCCTTTTTGAAACATTTAGAAACAAGGCCTATGTAAGTCAATCCATATATTTGGGTCACAAAGTTTGAACTTCAAACGGAAATTTAAAACAGCTGTGTTTGAAACACTAAAGACAGTTCAGTGTGTCCAAGTGAGCTGGGAAGCAGTGTCCTTTTTTGTGACATAAGACATATCTGCCTTATGTAAGAAAATAATATAGAAAGGCAGCAATTCCCTTCAGCTGTGTGTGGAATCACCAACAGTACAGCTATGAAATATGGCTCTTTTTACATCAGGTGCAATGCTGCACTAACACAGCTATGCTGCTTCCAGAGTTAGCAGAAATGTTGACTCATGTTCGATCTAAGTCAGGGATCTGGGAGCTGTGCATCACACTTCACAGCATGATGTAGGTATGACTGAAGGTGTCTGAACACAGGGACTGGTGCCTACTGGGAAGCTTACAGCTACAGCAGTTATTTCAGAAGACATAAAATGTGCAAGCATTTTTAGCATTGCAGTAGCTGATTACATGAACGTTTAGGTACTTAAATACCTTTTAAGAACATGACCCAAATGTCTTTCTTTTTCCACCATCTGTATAATTACTCTGTGGTAAACCCTGTTTGAGTAGTACCAGATAGTACTACTAGAAAATTGCCTTCACCTTTATAACTCTGTAGTTCTTTGAGCCAAAGTCTTTGCAGTTTCATATGCATGTAATTGCATCAATCTGCCATGATGAGTTCAAAGAATATTTATTTTAACTGTTAATCCAAAATGAAGAAAATAGTTGCACCAGTTTGTCACTTAACCAGCTCAAGTTCGGTTTAGATTCTGCTCCTGTCAACCAAAGGTTATATTTGGACTTTGTGAAAGTGATGGATTTTTAAATGGCTGTAATTGCATCACAACCCCCCTTCAGCTTGAATACAAATATTATTGTAATTTTTTTTGTTGTTTAAAAAGCAGCATTGCTTCACAACTGACATACATTAAGCAACTCCCTTTTCTTTTCCAAATTTGAGCCTGAATCTTCAGATGTTTCTAGTAATAATTACTCAACTGAGCGGTCTCAGTTAAGTAGTTAAAAAGACTATTAGGATGAATAAAGTTAGGTAATAGAAGCATTTCCAGCGTTACACTGATGTGTGATATAGGAAAACAGTTTGTATTGATTCAGTCCTGTTCTAAGTTAAGCGGAGAATATTTTTGTCCAAATACATAAGAAATAAAAATCAGCATAGAAGGATTCCAGGGGACTATCCATTCCTTCCTGTAGAATCCCAAGTTAGGGAGATTAATATGGAGTGTGAGTCTATGCCAGAAAACTCACCCATTTAAGGAATTCTGGAAAACAGGATTGTCTCACTGGTATCTGTTAAGAATAAATGAATCTTCCAGTTACTGGCAACCTTATCTCATCTTATTCTCAACTGTGACACAAGCTAGAACTATCGGAGAAAATCATCTCACTTCAGTTGAAGACTTCTTTTTTCTCTCTTCATTCCTGTTTCTTCTGTGGATGAAAATTAAAAAATCCAGCAACCCTAATCATACAGTGTAGCGAAGGCTAATTCTTGGACACCTCTCTTGCTAAACAGGTTTGGGTATCACCAGCTGTATTAGACTTGCTATTAAAAGCCTCTTAGCTACTCTGCTTGCCTACACTGTTACCAAAACTTCTCTTTTGAAGTGGCCTGAGTATAAAAGATGTTCTGTTCATCTACACTCTAATTCCAGTAAAACAAAAATGCCAGTGATACCATAAAGTAACAGGACAACCATTAAAATGATTATAGTTTCGTGGCTTTCAGGAAAAATCCCCAAAGATTCAGAAGGGGCTTTGGTTTCTTGACTTCGCATAAAAGCTAGCAGGAACATAGACACAGACTTTGTGGAGACAAAAGACAGTTCTTTCACTTATCTGATTTGTTCTCTTTTGCAGTATGTACGTTTGATGCTGCCAGGCCTAAAAGAACCCTTCCTTTCTCAGAAATTATTGTATCAAGAGGAAAGAAAGAATCAAACCCTATCTTTACAGCCTTCCAAGAAAAGCAGGGCAAATAAATAAATCCATGTACAAGTATATCTTGTATAAATATATGTCATCGTGACTCTTAACTTGCAAGATAGTCATCATCTTTGCAGACCTTTAAGATGGAAGCACATGCTTCCACCCTTACCATGGATGTGAATGTACTTTCAGGATCAGGCCCACCGTGACTTCTCTCTAACTGTAGCTATGGATCATTCGTGTTGTTATACAAAGGGAGAAATAAACCTAAGCAGGCAGAAAGGTTATAATTATATTAAGTAATAATGATTTCCAGAACAAACTTGGGAAGACTAATTCAAATCTTTGCAGAAGAAGAAAAGCTGGAAGGAGGTGGACAAGAAGTACAAATATTCCTATTTAGAGCGATGCTTTTATTTTTGCATTTGACTACTTTGATTGTCTGCCTTGTTCCTACTGAGCCAAACAAAACTGTGGTGTGACTCATACATAAAAATTGTCCATACATTTTTTTTCCATTCAAATTGAGTTGAAAAAAGTGTTGTATCCTTATATGGTACCCCCACACCAGAACATAATTTACTACAGAGAAAGATGGTGTCCCCAACTTCTGCCCCAGAATAGGAAGCAAATATATTCTTCATGATGTCAAACTGGTATGTAAATAAGGAAGGAAAACACAAACAGGCAGTCAAGATCTTTGAAAAGTGGTCCAGAAATGTAGAGAGATACTATGAAAGGATTTACTTTCTAGTTAGCAAGATGTATTGGAGACAGGAGTTCATATATAATAGCATTTTGAACCAAAGTGATTCCAATATACATTTCCTAAATAAAATATTGCCTGTACCTGAATATTTCAGGGCAGCATTCTGTAGACCTTAAGTCTTAAAATTGTGGGTACACAGAGTAAAAAAAGACTCTTAGGGCTGATACTGCAGTCACTGAGTATGAAAATAGTTCCATAGACCTGTTTCAGTAATGGATCTGTATCACAGAGTATTTTTCTGCTTTCTGCATAATTGCTGTCAGTAAGATAATGTGTTCAACGCATTGAAAGTATCTATGAAACTATATATGTACGAGCTCAAATACCCGCTGTGGTATCTAATTTTAGTTGCCTGTCTTTGAAAATCATATAATCTTTATGGACTAAATTAAGGTTTGCCTATTACTATTTTAAGCACATTTGTCTATTCTTTTAAAGGCAGTAATAAGAAAGCAGAAAACAAAAGCAGTTTTAATGTAAGCAAAGCGAAGCAAAGGTCTGCATGCGGGAGAAAAAAGAAAACAGCTTTATTCTCTACTTCCCATGAAGAGGCGATGTCGGGCCTTCTCAGGAAGCAGGGCTCCAATACGCGTAGTGGTTGCCTCGGAGGACCAAGGGTGACCCCACTCCCTTCCTCCTTTCTCCCAGCTTTACGCTGAGCAGACGTCATATGGTCTGGAATATCTCTTTGGTCAGCTCGGGTCAGCTGTCCTGGTTGTGTCCCCTCCCAAGATCTTGCCCACCCCGTCCCACTGCGGGGTCGGGGAAAATGTCGGAAAGAGCCTCGGTGCTGTGTAAGCACCACTCAGCAGTAGCCACAACCCCAGTGTGCTATCAACACCCTGCCAGCTCCCAGCATAAAACACAGCACCATGAGGGCTGCTACAGGGGAAAACCAATTCTGGCTCAGCCAGACCCAGTACAGCCAGAATCAGCTTTGACAGGTTTATGAACTCAGCAGGAGATTTCATGCATGCTAGCTTGCTGGCTAGCCCAACGCAGGATTAGTAAAAGATACGTGAACTACTAGATCTGCACATTGCAATTTTGAAACATGGGTATTCATATACTTGAGGGGTTAATGTTAATAAATTTCAAGCCAAACTTGAACCAAACTTGTAACTTCTGGAATGTTTACAAATTGTATTCATCCTTTTGAGTTGCTAGTACTGATTTTATTAATTAAAGCTTACAACATCTATAAGAAAAACGAGATACAGCTCGGTAGTTTTGAAGGGATTACGAAATTATGCCAGAATTTCGATAATGTGTGTTTATCATTCCGAAGTGAAAAGCGAGAAGATATAAATCGTGGATAGTTAAGAGACTTCTGGAGAGGTCAAATAAGGACATTAGCACAAGGACTCCGTGCGCCACCTCTGGGTGAAATCTGGGACGCACAAGGAGGGTGTCGCGGGCGTGTGGGTAATACTTCTGAAAAGGATTGCTGTGCTGATTGTCGAATCACTGAGGTATAATTGTCATCAGAAAAAATACCAAAAATACGACTATCGAACAGGCGAAAATAGTTTTCAGTGTGGCAAACGTTACCGTGGACAATTTCGTACAATTTTGTAGCTGTCGGAAAATACTCGTCTCACGAGCGCCAGTACCGTGATTTACACGTTCACAGTAAATCAGCCCCAGGTCCGCACTGGCATATTCCCGTGGCATGAATCAGCGTGTTACCTCATATAGTGCGAAAGGGATGCGGGAATTGTTTAGGTTAGTAACCGCCGTTTTTAGAGAGTATCAGCCCGTTAATGGTAGAAATAGCAGTTGGTGCCACGAATACGCGTTAAATAATCCTGAGTGTCATTTCTTGCTTGCTGCCCATCATCACCTGTCATACCCGTGTAATTGGGACACTCCCTTCGTATCTTCCCCACGTTGTTCTTGCAAGAGGATTTATAGGCGGCTTTTCAGAAACGTTCGTTGGTCACGGTACCCGAGGCAGAGGCTGCGGTTTGGGGGGAAGGTCCTTCTTTTAGCGTACCTTTGGTACAGGGAGTCCTTATACTTAATTTCGGCCGGAGATCTTTTACAGGCAGGTCCCAGCAGCAGAAGGCGACGGGAGGGTCGAGCTCAGCGTGTTGCTCTTTCCCAGCTGTGAGGAGTTACTCGCTCCCGCCGTTGGTAACGGCGGGTCCAAAGCGCCGCGACCCACGCTGTCGCTGACGGCCGGGGATCCCGCCCGCCGGCCGGCCCGCGGGGAGACGCCTCGCGGGGGGAGCGGGGCGCGGCGCCGCGGCTGTTGGCGTGAGGAGGGGAGGCGAGAGGAGGGGAGCAAGCGGCGTGCAGCGGCGGGGAGGGCGGGGCAGGGCGGGGCAGGGCAGGGCGGGGCAGGGCGGGGCA
>ML997750.1:3490377-3517064 GCA_010365825.1 Otus sunia | reverse complement strand
GCCCCGCGGCCGCCCGCGCCCGCAGGACGGCACCGCGGGCCGGCGGCCGCGCCTCCCCGCGTCCTCCCAGTGGCAGCGAAAGCTCTTTCACGCCCTCGCCTGTGGGGCCGTTTTTTTGCTGCGGTGGTTGGTGCCTTGCGATTTTTGTTCCTTTTGATGGCTTCATGGTCCTGTTTTGTCCGTGTGCCCCCCCCGCCTGCGACGGGGCCGGTTCCCCCTCGGCCGCCCGCCCAGCCCCGCTTCCTCGGGCGGTCACCGTCCGTTCCCCGCCTCTCCCCCCGCAGTGTGCCGTCCAGGTGAAGCTGGAGCTGGGGCACCGAGCCCAGGTCAGGAAGAAACCCACCGTGGAGGGCTTCACCCACGACTGGCTGGTGTTTGTCAGAGGGCCCGAGCACAGCAACATTCAGCACTTCGTGGAGAAAGTCGTGTTTCACCTGCACGAGAGCTTCCCCAGGCCGAAAAGAGGTAGGCAGGGTCCGCCGCGGGCCGCCCCGACGGGACCGGCTTCCCGACCCCGCCGGCGGCGGCCTCCCCGGCGCTGGGCGGCCGGTAGCGGGCTCTCCCCGCCGGCGAGCGCTTCCCACCCGGATCGGAGCGGGCGCAGCTGACGGGTCTGTACCGGTCTCCGTGGAGAACAAAAGCCGCCGTCAGTGCCGCGGTGGGCTGCCGGTGGCCCATCTCCCGCCCGCCTTGGGGCTGCCCGGTGTCGGGGGGTGGGGGGAGCCGTTCTTGCCCCTTCCCCTCTCCCGCGCTCGCTGCCGCCGGGGATCGCCATTCGCGGCTGCCCCCCGGTCCCGACGCCCGGGCCGGCGGTGGGTCTGGGTCGCGACTCCTCCCGGTTTTTCCCTTGTCGGTGGCGCGGGGCCGGCTGCTGTCTTGGGGTAGGTCTGCGCCGGAGGTTTTTGCTCACGTGTTGCTTTCTTCTGGTTGGTGTTGCTTTCTCCCGGTGTACTAAATGTCTGACTGGGACAGGGATGCCTGGAAATGTGTGGCTGCACCGGTTTTGTGCGTGCGTTTGGGCTCCTGCATCACTTTGCTTTCTGCTTAGTTCTCTAGTTCATCGTCAGGGCTTCGTTCTGTCCTAAATACATGAAAACTTCTCGAACGGTGTGTATGTGTGGTGTGTATGTGCCCACATAAGTTGGACTGGGAGAGGTATAAGAAGCCTTTTGTTTTCAGATCTGATTCCTGAGCCCTTACTGTCCTGATTATTGTAGTTGCGTTAGGAGAGGTAACAGTACAAATAAAAGAAGTGAGCAGGTTTGTTTATCTATGCAGGCACAATGGTTAGTAGTTATCTCATTTGATCTGTAATCTTTATTGGCATCTAGAACTCCTGCAGTTCCATAGAACAGCAGCATCATAAATCCTGTCTGTTTAGAGCTAGGTGGGGAAAAATCAAGTGTTCAGGGAGCAGAAGACAGGAAATTTTTCAGTGTTGAGATAAAAAAGCATTTTTTGTGTAAGGTAGAAACATGGTTTTTGGTTAGCGTTTCTCAGTTTGAAGATATCAAGCTGTGACTTTTTTTGTATTAATTGCTGTGCTTCTTCTAGAATATTTTACTTCCCTTAAGCAGTGGAGTGTAAGAAGTGTAGTATTTCAACTACTGAGATTATCTTCTTAAGATCCTAATTTCCTTTTATTATCACAGAGTTGATGCATCTTAAAATCTACTGCAAACCAGCACTGTACTGCACAAAGAGTTTTCAGTGGATCGTATGGAATACTGCAGTATTTTTGATGAATTAAATTGCCCACATTGCAGTGTGGAGTCTTCCTCCTGTTTTCTTCTATTTCTCGTACAGAAAAGCATGATTTTAAATCAGTCTAAACAGTTTGTCAGAGAAACTCCTGAGTCTAAATAGGTGGGATAGCATTATTCATATTCAGTGCATTAGTGAAACTGGTGGTAGAAAGTGCATTGAGTACTTTGAAGCTCTGTCTGCATAGGGCGGTGTTTGATGCTCTCTGGTTTATATTATCCATGCTTTATTTATTTATTTACTCATCTGACTTTGGGGAACATGACTCTGCGGCCCAGACTTGGGGGTTGGTTGCTAGGTGTGATGTGGAGCTTGCCAATAAGAATATATTTTAGTACTTTTGCAAGTGAAAGATGCATGGTTTGCCACTGGGAGTGCTTTGTGTCTCCAGCTGCTGAGTTTGGTTATGCAGTCATTTAAGCCATTGTTTTAAAGTGTTTATTTTGGGGTTTTATTTGTACGCATCATTTTCATGATGTGGCAATGTCTGGGAAAGATGCCAGCTTATATAGCCCGGGAGGGAACTTATACTGTGATTGCACATGACTTGGATTGTAGGAGATCACCATAGCCGCTCCCATCCAGCAAAGCGTAAGCTCAGATGGCAAGCACTCCATTCACTTCTGGGCTTTGCTTGGCTTCCTAAGACTACTGCAGGGAGTGAAAAATAGACGGTGAAGAAATTTCATGACCCTGAAACCACATTGGGCAAGATGAGTGTTGTGCGGCTGAGAGTTGTCCATGTATGAATTACCTAGCACGTTTTCTACTGTTCAGAAGTTTTTAGGAGTGGCGGTGATGTGTGCCTTCTAAATGGGAGCATTTTGTTTGTCTTTCTAATTTACAAATACAGTTAAAATTTTTTACGAAAGTATTCTAGGTTTTCTTGGCTCTGTAAATCAGTGCTGTTTCATTTGACCTCAGATGGCTTTCAGGGTGGTATCTTAAGTTTTGCATATTGAATGAGAGTATGTTTGCTTGTAGTGTTTGTCAAACTACCTGTTTTCCATCACTTTCTCTGAAGTTGTTTATTATTTTAGTGTAGGATAACGAACTGCTTGGAGGTCCTTGGTAAGTTCTCAAACTAATCCTGAGCCATGGGGTTTAGCAAGCTGAAGTAGGTGTACAATATTAATCAAAAGCAAGTGCTAATACACTGACTAGCCATAATAACACTTAGTTCTCTGGTAGGTGATGTTTTTATCTCTGGATTCATGCTGTGAGTGGCTGCTGTAACACATATGCCAGGAAAGGTTGTAGTTCATAAGTCTATCTGCAGAGTTCACATATCAATTTGAAAATAATAAATTAACAGGCTGTCATAGGTATAATTAGCACATAATGTGTTTCTGTTGCTAGATCACTTTTTATTAGGGACATAGTAATTCCAAACATCAAGGGGGACAAAGGTGATGAATTATTTTCAGTGCATTTACTTTGCGTATTTATGAGATTAGCTGGATAAACACTCAGTTTGCTGGCTACAACTCTAGCTTTGCTTATCTGTTCTGGCTATACTAGGGACTTTGGAAATATTAGAGGTTGATAGTGAGTTTGCAAAGGTGTGTCCAAGTGTTTGTTCTACTAATAGTTGCCGCAGAGCAAGCAGGGTCCTGTACCCCGAAGTTGCATCAGTTTTAAGGTGGAAACGTAGCTAGGGACAGTATTCAGTTGTTGGAGCGCAGAGCTGGTTGGTTTGTCTGTGTGTAGGTAGGATGAGAAGGTGAGGTGACTGACAGGGAACGGAGTGTAGGTAAGCTAGAGTGACTTTGTAAAACAGTCTCCTTCATCTCTCACTATGTCGCACCTTAAAAACTTGAGCTTGGCAGTGGTTTTATTGTTTTCTGTTTGCCTTATGGTGACTGAGTGCTTCAGTTTATCCTTGCATGGTGGCTTTCTCAGTGACTGGTTACCTGTACTTCCTCCCATTTAATGGCCTGCTCCTGCCATCTGACTTCTGTGAGTACTTTAATGGGGGGTGGCTACAGGACTGCTTGTCATGTTGAAGAACGTAGACTCATGTCCAGACTTAGTTTTGAGTAGTGTTTGCAAGAAAAAAGCTCTCTAAAATCATCATGCTATCACAAACACTGCTGTTTTCAAATCTTGTCTATTTGGTGATGCTGATAAAAAATTGGTTAAGAGAAGACACGGTGAATTTCTAAGACTCTAGCTTTATTTCAAAGCATTGCTTACCTTTCATTATTCATGTGAAGAAAATAGTGCTGTGTGTGGAAGTGCAGTGTTTTAAAGCATGCCCATGGAACAAGGTTTGTCACCAAGTTATGGTTAGTTTTGATCCGCTGCCTCCAAAAGAGGAGCTGTTAATCTTGTCTGATAATGTGCCTCATTATTTTGGATGCTAAGCAGTGTAGAAATAGTTTCTTCCTCTTCTTACTGAACGAATGCTGGTGTTCTGCAACAGCAGTTGGACTTAGTGTTTGTCCTACTATTTGTCTTTCAGTTAGATAAGCAAACACATCTCTTGTGTTTCAATGATTCGTTATAAGTACATGTCAAAAACTAAATTGGAACTGGTATGGCCTGAGTGGTTAAGTTTCTATTAATTAGTGGTGCATTTTGACAAACTTATTTTTTTCTTATAAAGAAAGGAGTGGGCTAATATTTCTGTGCTAATAACTTAATCAATATGAAAATGGCGGCTTGGACATCGGAATGTTGCAACTTAAAAAGTGGGAGGTGTTGCTTTCCTCTGTGGAGATGAGGGGAGCAATGCTTACTACAGCTTGTAGTTCAAGAAGTTTTACAGAGATAGGGCAAAGTGATGGAAGTGGAGTTGCTTGTTACCTACTATAGGGTGGACTAAACTGTAACATTCTTCTAGAAAGCCCACATTTCCAATATTGGTTGTTTTCATTAAGGTTTTCTGTTAGTGCAGAATGAGACTTTAGTAGACCATAACATTTTGAAATAGACTTAGCTACTGTAAAAGGTGACAATGATTTCTTCCTAGTAAACACATTCTTTCTCTTCTCATACAGAAGCTTTACAGTTTTGTTCCTGTAATTCAGCTAGGCAATTTTTCTGAATAGTTTTCCTTAGAAAAGTCACAAAATCTTCTCTTCTGAATCCATTGTGTTGTAAGAGTCTAATAAGGAGGAAGAAACTCTGGACGATGCCGTCCTTATTATCAGTGGCATTTAAAAAAATTATTTATTTGGGTTTTAAGATAACTTTGTCCGAGAGACCACAGTAATTTGGGCCACGGAAAGGTAAGAATCTTTTGGCACACGAGGTGTGAAGGTCAGGGGCAGTGTGGGGTGTGCCCTTCCTGGTGGAAGGGGCTGCCCTGCGAGGCCACACAAACCCATGAGCTGACTTCAGTTCTGAGGCGTCACGGGTGTGGGGTGACATATGCTGTGTGAGTGGCACCCAGTGCTGTCTCTTGCACTCTCAGTGCACAGCAGTGTACTTACTTGCAGAGTGGAAGCATCCTTCAGTTTGCTTGTAAAGTCTTACTCGGAAAACATATTTGTAGATAAACACTAATACAGTGTGCAGAATTTTATTTACAAGAGGGAAACTTACTTTTGATTTGACAAAATCTCATGGCTTTTTTTGTGCCCTATACGCTACCTTGAAATGAAAAAATACCAATTAAATTCTGCTTCTGTGAATTTGGATTCATTGTACAAAAACTGACTTAAGTTGACTGCATCAGTTGCTCAACTTGTGATGGACAGATTGGTGGTTTCAAGATATAGATAGGCTCCTCCATGGAGATGTCTTGGTCTGTTGCTTTAAAGGAATATTTAAATTTAGACAAAATCTTTTACAGTGACAGCTTAATCCTGTTGTGAAAGCACACCTCATGCTATATTTTAAAACAGTGTTTAGTGATCTATATTTTGGCTGTAAAAACACTTCTTGAAGCTCCCTAAAAGTATTTATTCATAATATGGTGACCAAGAAAATCAATTACATGTCTTAGAACGAACTTTGATTTGGAAAAAATATGCAGTTTTTCCCCTGGTTACTTTGTGACTTTATTTTTTTTTTTTTTTTAATTTGCTTTTCAAATATTTTACTATGTTAGGATGCACATTAGTGGAAGGGAAGGCAAAGAAGATCCTTAATCTTTCCTTCCTTTCCTAGCCCCATTTTATTAATGTGTTGGTCACAATGCAAATACTGCTGCTTTTAGTAGCTTGCATGTTGTCTTGTAAAATTTTGGAGAAAGTGGCCAAACAATATTTTCTCACTTGCTGTTTCTTTCGCTGATTTTTAAATACTAAGTGGGGGGGGGGGTGTAAATAAAAATTAGTCTCTCCCTGCTCCAAGTAAAGTCAGTGAGAGACTTAACTCTTAATTTTAGCAAATTGAGTGCTGTGAGGATAGGGACCCACAAACAGATTCTTACCATATGACTTGAGTTTTCTGATTTCTGTCCAAACTGCCAGTCAATTCTGACTAATCTCTTAACTCTTAAAAGATTAACATAGATTATTTATTTCACATTAAATTAACTTTGGGTGGCATTTAATTGCTGATACAGTATTTTTAGTTTTAAGAAGCTATGGTTACCTCTTTCTAAAACTATAGTATTAATACTCTGTGGTTGTAATCTTCTGGATTTTAGACAGTAGGAAGTGAAATGTAGTTTCAGGGCTATTGTACAGAAGATTTTTGGATAGCTGTAGAATAATACTTGAAGTACAGAAAACCAGATTGTTGTGTGTACTGCTCTACTGCTTCTTTAAGATGAGGGGGAAGATACCTCAAAATGTTTAAATCAGTAGACAGTTAAATTGGTTAGCATTTATTTGAGAAAATGAAAACAGCTGGGTTGTTTGTTTATTGTTGTTACTCTATTTATTCTGTGCAGTTTTTATCCTTAGATCTGTAAGAAAACTTGAAGCCATGCATTTGCTCTTACAGGCTAGACAATCTGAACAGGAGGTACAATTATATTTGTTAAGATTTTTCAGTGCTGTATTAGTAAGCTGCAAAATCTGAAAATTTGATTTGTGGTACTATTGAAGTTATGAAGACTGTTCTTGTCACAATGCTGTACAGTATGGTTAGGATTTTTTTTTTTTTGGTGTATTGGATTTGGGTTTTTTTTGTTGTTTAAATTGAGGTTTTGGGAGAAATGTTGGAGAGGGCTATTCTGTCCTTTTTTCTGGTAGAATCTGTGGAAAAGACTGACAACTTGATAGTTGCAACCTGTAAAGCCTGTTGATAACGCTTGTGATAGGTGGGGAAAGCACAGATTAATTTATAAAGGTTTGATCCAGAGTTAAGTGTATAGGCTGCTGCAGTCTGACTACATTAATTTTTGTGAGATTCTTATGATGGACACCTGTACTTTCAAGAATTTAGTTCATGTGTGATCGTTCTGTTTCTTCCTTTCCTGATAGTGATTATTAGGCATATAAGAAAACAAAAGAACAGTCAAATTCTAGGACTTAAATATGTTTGCATGAAAATTATGGTTTCTCATCTTGTCACAAAACACTTGTAGTTAAAAATGTTTGCTCTTTGTATGACTTGACTTTTTGCTGTGCTTTCTATTACTTAGAGGAAGAACAGGCTAGTACTTACAAATATTTGTATGCTTACTTATATCTCTATGTGGGAATCTATTTTAAAAATAAATGTATGATACTGCCTACTATAGAGCTAAAATACTGATTTTTTGCAGTGAACAAAATAATTTAAAAAACTGTTCGGTGCTGGGTAAAACCTGATGTTCAGTACCTGTTAATGACTTTAATTTTTTAACTCCTTTCTGGGGTGCCATTTATTTAAACAATGTTAGTGGATGAGACTCTTACTACCAGGCAGGATCAGTCAGCAGATAGTTTATCTCATCAGTATCCTTGTGATGGTACTCGTAGGCAGAGCATCAAAGCTTAACTCTCTCCCTTGCTTGCCAGCTACTGGCTGTAGCATGCTGTTAATCCTGTGCCGAGTTCCTGCACTGACTCTGGCTCTCTTGAGGAGTTCAGGTTTGTTTCTTTGAGCTTCCTGGATGAGCCCAGTGGTGCTGGATGAGTTTGATTTTAAAATCTGTGGCACACAGTGGTGACAGAGGTCTCAACAGCTTTAACATCATGTAAACGATAGATCAAATCTAATTTCTTTTAATTACAGTTCATACTTATTCTCAACAGTTGATGTATATGAATTGCCTTTGTATGGCTTCAGTAACCTGTCTGTAATTCTATGTAAAAAAGCATATGCCTGTACAGTAGCAAGTGTGTATTCTTCATATGGCATCTTGCTCATGAAGGTAAATACCAAGATAGGTATTTCTGTTTTCAGATCATTATGATGGCAGAGATTACAGTGGAAACCGCTTTATTATACATAAAAAAAACAAAAGCAGAGCTGAACAAGTAACATGAGGTGTGTAAAGTACTGAGTGGTTTGTAGTAAGTCTAAATTTACTCTTTGTACTGTTCTAAAGCTTGTACAGAAGACTTTCACTTGACTCAATGAGACACTAAATATTTTGCTTGTGCTAGATAGAAGTAACATGAATGTGACATGTATCTTGAAATGAGGATTGACAAACAAGGTGTTCTGCATTTGTAGGCTTGCCAGGGAAATCGAAGACTTTCTTTGTATACTTAGAGGGAGACATTGTTTTACCTTTCATGTACTAACTTTAAAGGGCAAATGATCCAGAAAGAAATAATGCTGACATTCAGTTGAGATAGAACTATTTGATATTGTGGGCTGGAGGCCAGCAACTGTTGTGTCTTCCATGTGGGGAAAAAGGGCTGGTTCAAAAATGTTTGCTGTTCCTTAGAGAAGCCTTTCTGGTAGTAGAGGGCAGAAGTTTTCTTGAGGAATTTTGATTGATAAGTATTAAATGGGTAAATATAATTTGAATTCCTCTTGTGATACAGTACCAGGCTCTATAAATAACAAAACCAAAAAATTTGCACATTTCATCTTATAAATGTAAAATCCAAGTGAATATTTTATTGAAGCGTTCAGTAAAACCATTTACAGAATGGCTGTTTGTAAGTCATCACAGCACTAACATCATGCCTGACTGAAAAGCAGAAGAGGTGGATTGAGCTTGAAATCTTGTGTCCTCTCTGAACTTGGAGATGCACAGGTCTGGCACAATATATAAGACCAGTTTTTTAACTGGATACTGCCTGATTAATTTTCTGTGGGGTTTTTTGTTTCTTTAGTATATTTTGTTTTTTCTTTTGCTTGCCCACCCTGGGGCATGCCACATATTTGAACATGCTTGGTGACTCAAAATGATTTAATATTACTGCAAGGGAAGACGAAACTATGTGAAAGAGTAAAGTATATTGAAATGTGTATGGTCATGTTAGTGGGACAGAAATTAGTCTCACATCTTTTTCTATAAAAAGATCTTAATGAAAATGATGTTGTCTTTAAATATCCCCAAACATATAAAGCTGATGAGCTCTCGCTTTTAAAAGACCAGCATGCCCTTGCAATATTTTTTTGAGGCAGTGCAGTGGTGTTTTGCCTCTGAGAAGGTAAACTTCTACTTGGGGAAATAAGTGGACACTAATAAGCACAGATTTGTTCTTTTTAGCCAGATCCAATGCCCAACCAATACCCAGTTGCTGTCTTTCATTAGGGGACCACTTAAAACGTGGAGGTACTGCTCAGGGTGCAGGACCTGCACACAGTGTGTGCTTGCTTGCCATGGTCTGTGCTCTCCCTGGGCTCAGGGGTTTTGTTTCACTGATGAACCATGTGCTGTGCTCCAGAGCCTGGCTCCAGTGTGCTGCGGGCAGCACGTGAGGGGCATCCAGTGACCTGTCCTCTGACAGACGGGCTGGCAAGGAGGCTGCTGAGGTGGGTATTTACAGCCAGTGGATAACCACACAAGATCCACATGAGAGTTTTTAGGTCATGGGAAGGAAGGCTGTGGAAGGGTTTTGGTGCGTTTGAAGACTAAACACCAAAAGTATTTATGCAAATTGTTACCTAAATTTAGTAGCTGACCAGAGGATAGAAATAGAGTTGTACTACTGTAATTAACTGGCCTTGCATAAAGCGACAAAAAAAAAGCCAGTGGGTAAAATTCAGTCATTCAAAAATAATGAGTCATGGCAAGGAATAAAGACAGAATCTAATGATGAGAGTGATATCTAGAAAGCATATACATATGTTTTGAGAGGAAAAAAACAGAAGGTATCTTTCATAGCCATACTGTTCGTTTAGATTTTCATTTAAAATACAGTCTTAAAAGAAATTTATCTGTATGCTACACTGGAGTCAGAAAATGTTATTGTTGTGAATTCCTCTGTAAAATGTGAAGGTTCCTTACCTGTTTTGATGCTGCTACTGTGGAGGTTATGCCTCTGAGAGCTGCAAAGGTCTGTTCTCATCTGTGATATAATACCTGTACTGCTAAGACTTTAAAGCTTTTTGACACTCCAGTTGTTATTCCTTTGCCTGGCTGTCACTAGTTTGTCTAAAGTGTTTTGAGTGTGTGCTTTCTGAGAGGCTGAGTATTGTAAATGCTCCCATTTGTATCTAGCAAATATTAAAGACCTGAAAGTTCCAACTTCTTAAATTTGGTGAGGTTTTATTTGCCCCTTTCAGTTGAGCCAGGTTTTAGCCCAATTCTGCACAATATTGCTGTGACATTTCTCAGCAAAAAGTATTTTACGCATAACATGTAGTCTACCCAGTAATTCATTACAGTTAGGTCAATAGAAGCAGCAATATAGTAATACAATTGCACATCCTTATCTGAAGAATAAGGATACTTTAGGAAGTTTGACTTCTCAGATGATAAATAATCTTTAATTTTTATTTTTTTTTTTCAGATTGGTCTTGGTGTGAGAACCAGTGCACTCCCTTGCTTATTTAAAAAGGCAATTACAACACATAAATGTATTCTCTATCTTGTGGTCTTAGCCTCTTCTTTCTCCTTTCTGTAACTTTAGGGAGGTAGTCTTTCAACCAGTCTCAGTATTTATGTAGCATCCTTTCTTACAAGGATATTGGCTTTTATTATTCTATAGCACTATCTTCTCTATAATGCTTCCCTAGATAGTTTCCTTTATTTAAAAAAAATTACTTAGAGCTGACTGTTACAAATGCTGTGAGGTATCTGTGTGTAAATTACTGTGAAGCAACTCCATCCAAGTTCTTCAGGTGCCTGTGGCAGTCTTGTGCAAATAGACCAAGACCAGCCCTTGAACCTAAATCAAGTAAGGTAGGCCAGCAACAGTTAAACACTTGAGTTTGCTTCTGCCAGCACTGCTGTGTTGTCCTAGCACTGCTGTTCCAGTGGGTGGCTGGAAACACTGCGAGTTGCCCTGTCTGTCCTTATCAAAGAAGAGATGACATCGGAAGAGATGCTCCTCTGTACAGTGGTGCCCTGAAGTAGAACTTGCTTCACTTCTGGGGTAAGTTGGAGAACTCCAGAGAAGCAGCAGTGGGCTGTAGTCTTCAAACTGGTCATGGGCAAGCAGGTTGTTCTGTCGGAATCCAGTTACAGCACTCTGTAGCTCAAACTTAAAATGATTTTAAGGGGAGGGTAAACTTCAGAAACCCACCACAAACAAAAACACATATATGCATGCACACATGCACATGCTTTTTACAAATATTGACTGTTTCATAGACATGGTACAGCGTTTTTGTGTGGATTGTGTAGCTGTCCAACATTTTAAGTTGAGATGTTGCACCTCCTGTGTTTGAATATCTGGCTTTGGAAAACTGCAAGTATCTGTTGGATGTTGCATTTAATCAAAGGCTGTCCTTAAAATGGTAGTCATTAATTGTTTTAGTATTTGCTTCAGTCTTTATTGTTAAATGTTGAGTTGCCCCACACTGGGAAGTTTGTTTTTCACCTACAAAATTATTTCCAAACAAACTACATGTCTCCACGGAGTGTACATGAGAATAAAAGTTAATATTTAACAAAAATAAGGTGGTTGAATAAACTGTGAATGACTTTTGTTTTCATTATCCTTTCTATTGCCTGGAGACTAAGTAGAAACAAACTGGTTTCTATAAAGCAGATCTACATTAGGTTACTTACTTGAATTTTTGATAGAGTGAAAGCTAAGTTAAACAACCACTGCAGATCTTGCAAGTTTTGTTACAAAAGTTTAGTTCTATTAGTCTACGAATCTTAGTCTGCAGGGATATTTCCTTATAGCTCTATCTTAATGCCCAAACTGCAGTTTAACAAGAGTTGACATACTAATAGTCTACTTGGAGATTGACATCTTAACTGTACAGTTAGTTATCTATCTGTGTTTCAGGTGGAATATTTAAATGGTTTTGGTTTCTTTTTTGTGTTTATAAGTAGCTTAAATCTGGTAGGTTGCCAATTTGTATGTCTAGATGATGGAAAACTTTACATTTTGGTTTTAGTTTCTTCCTCGGTGGTCTGTCGTGAAGTCTAGATAATAGTAATTTCTTGATTAATATCTAAATGAACCTCTGGGGTTTTTTTATGGATTTTTTAGTGATGCATTTGATATGTAAATATTAACTTAAACTATATAGCTTGTAAATGTGTTTATATGTATGGAAGTTTTAGAGGCATAACAACCTTTTTTTTTTTTTTTTTTTCCTTTAACAGTAAGTGATTTTTGGAATCCAGTGCAGTGATAGGATCAGTATATTTGCCTTGAGGCTTCAGTCACTTAATCTAAACTCAGAAAAATTCTGCAACATTCTTTATTTGAAAATGTTTAATAAAAGAAAACTGGCATCTGTATCTTTGTATGGAAGACACTGAAGCAAATTAAGGGTAGTTAAGACTGTCATGCAGTCAGGCACTGGAGATAAGGCTTTCTCCTCTTGCTCTCCCTAGAAGGTTGTTTTCTTTCATACATTTCATGCAGCCTGCTGTACTGTACATTAATATTACATAACTGGTCTCTAAGCCATTCCTACAATAGTTTTCACAAAGCCAGTGCCAGGGTCTAACAGTTTAACTGCGAATTAGGGATGTAGTAAGTATGGAATACCATCCAGCCATGGCCAGGTATGAGATTAAAAGGGTATTTGCAACTTTTTCTTGCTAAAGTTAAGAATAGTCGGCTTCATAAAAATAATGCAAAACTCTAAATGATCATGAGAAGCATGTTTCTTCAAAAGTACCACAAAAGAATGGGAGGAGGGGGGGAATCGAGAAGGGGCATGGATTAAACATGACTCTTCCTTTCTTGATTTTCACTTTATTGACTGATTATTTTCCTTGCTACAGATCAGCAGGCTGAAGCCTATTTTTGAAAATAAAATTATGGATTTTTTTTTTTTTTTAGGATGGTACTGATTTTATGTGGCACCTCTAGAGTCTGTGAATCCATTCTGTGAGGAGAAAATGTCACATGTGGGTATGTGCCTCACAGAAATTGTAACTCTAGAATAGAGTCCATAACTGTAATTTAGTATTGACTCTGTGTGTATGTGTATTTGCGTCTGCATGCTCACAGTAGGAATTACTGGTAAAATTTTTTTAGCCTTCCACCAAAATACAGCAGGCACTTAAAATAAGCAAAGAGTTTAAAGGTGGTTTGGATTTCACATCAGCCAATGTGAATTATTTTACTCTGATAATGTTTTCCTTGGCCAACATGGAAGATTCTTTCGTGCAAAGAAATACAGTCACCAGACTCTAATTCCTTCAGTTTCATCTCTCTTAAATTCCAGATCACTAAAGAGGCAAAAGCATTGCTGGTGTTCTTTAAAGGGGTTATAGTGTTGTCCTCATGCCTCTTGTAGATGTTTTATGGATATCAGAAACTGTGTTGGTCCGGCAAAAACTAGTTCCCCCTGCTTACGTAAGGAGAGGACCCTTTCATAATACAAATAACACAAAAATAAAATATAGCAATAAATCCTCAGGTAGCTGTGATAACTGACTTTCAATGTATTTGAAATTTGATACACACAATATCAGTACCTTAAAAGGAAAGATAGTATCTTTACTTCCTCTGCATGCTTAGCCAGTTTCACCCTTTTCCTTTACTATTTATGATTATTTCCGACCCCTTTCTTTGTCATCTACACAAGAAGGGGTAAGAGCTGAGTGTGTAAGCGAGGAAAATGTGCTTCCCAACATGCAATAAGTGTTGGGGAATCAGAGGCAGGTGTAGTATGCTCCCTGTCCTGCTTTGTCGTCTGTATCTCAGCCTTCTGTGAGGCAGTGTTGATTTAAACTGTTGCTGTACCTTATCTGTTTGTGTTTGTTCTAAGTCACTTCCCTTTCAAACATAATCGTCCCAGTGCTAAGATTTTGGTGTGTTCATGTTTGAACATGTGGGAATTGAAATGCTTCTCTGTGTCTTCTGGAAATTAGATTTTTAGCATTGCCCTAAGGTGTCTTTAAAGCCCTGCAGACAAGCTGGGATATCAAAGGGCTACAGGAATTCAGCCATAATTGTTTTATGACTTGCCAGAAATCAGACCTGTTTGTATAGGTAGCATAGAAAATAGCTGTGATTTGACAATTTGGTGCCATTTATATCCACCATAATAATAATAAAAAAGTTAAAGGGGTGTTTTGGAAGCAGGAACTAAGTTGTAAATGCAAATTGCTTCTCCATTTTCTCAAAGCAACAAAAGGGAAACAGGGTTTAGGAAGCTTTTTATTTGAAGCAAAGTTAACAAGGACCCTATCTACTCTAAGGATTTTTAATACTGTACTTGCACTGTGAAACTGTACATTTGTTCATTTTGTACAAGGTCACGTTGTCCAAAATGTACACATTATAACTAATTACGAATAAGTCAGGAGGAAAATTCATGCAAACTTAAGCAGAGCATGAGTAAGTTGTCCAAGTGACCTCATTTCTGAAAAACTAGAAACAGTCAATTTTTCTGTTGTGATGCCCTTGCTGTTTTCTGGAAGTCTTACTCCAAATTACTTGTCCAGGTACCATTCATGACTGAGCAGTTAAGTACGCAGACCTGAAACTCTAGTAGGATACTTTCTCAGTTGCTTGGAGAAGCTGTCTAAGATATATGAAAACAAGGGGTTAGGAAGCACTGGGTCCCCACAAGGGAATTTGAGATGTTCTGCTGCTTTCTGATATGTTGATAAGCATCTGGAGGCAGTAATTTACTTGCATTTACTTTGCTTTTCCCTTGGCTGTACAGAGTGTTCTGAACATGCATGTTTGTGGGGTTATCCCAGTGCCCTGTGTAGGGGAGTGATGTAGGGAAGGAGTGTTCTCTGAGATACCGTTCAGAGGCTTGTGGTAATAGCAAGTGCTGGAAGACCATCTTTCCTTAGATAAAAGCAGCATTTGAAGAGATGTGATTTGGCATCAGCACAAATATCAGGTAGGAGAAACTGTCACCATGTCTCCTTACATGTCTAAAAAGCTGTTGAACTGCAGGTCAGTTGGGAAAGTAACAAAACCAGTTGCTAACTGATGAAAATTCCAGTACTTTACAACTACAGAGGCATCAGGGCATTAGCACTGCTCGAAGTGAGGACTGTTGAGGTGGTTAGTGTTCAGCTGGCAATAGTCTCTACTCTGTAAATAAAGCAGAGCATGTTCAAGGTAGTGAAAGGAAGAAGCACTCCTAAAAATGGAAATTTGAGGCCCAGAAAAATGAGTGACCCAGTATACCACACTGACCATAGCAGAGGCTATTGTTTCTCCTCCAGTGCTCTTCCTTTTGTTGGTCTAGGTGAGCCTACTGACATCCAATCTGTTTTTACAGACAGGGTACACCTGAATTTTGTTCCTAATCTCTTTCTGGTTCTCGGAAGTGCTGATGTCCATTGGAATGTTAATACTGGCTAACAAGCAATGAAACTTCTGTTTGCTGTTGGATTTCACTTAATCTATGAACAAGGTTTGGCACCTCTAATATTGGCCTGTCCTATGCAAATCTCACAGTATTCCTGTTAACTCTTACTCTGAGAAGAAAGGAGATTTTTATTGCAAGAATTAATGACATTCTTCCTGCTACCAGTGTCACTTCTGTCACTAAAAAGACTTGCTTCTTTATTAATATCTCAGCTATCTTTGTCTTTTGGTGATTGAAGATGATTGAACAATTTAATAAGCTGTGGAATTTCTCTCAAATCTATTACTTCTAGATCTATTGTGTTAAAGCTATTTGTTCTGAATGGCTTTTGGGTTGTCTTGGTTATACCTTTAGCTGGTTTCCAGCTTTCACATTCATCTGTTAAAGATGGAAGAAACACATTAAGTTTTGTTGTCGAGCTTGTCATATAGATTCTGGTCTTTTCAATAACTAGATCTTGCTTTGAAGACATAGCTATTTCTTCTCAGTTCATGCTGTTTGTTTGACTGTTGATTTCTGACCTCAGTTGTCTTGCAAACATCTGTTGTTTGGCCTGACTGGTAAGTATCTTCCCTCTTTATAAGGCAGTGCTCGAGTTTCAATTCTTGAGATTCCCACTGAGCTAACAATGTCCTTGCTGTCATGGGATTATTTAAAAGTAACTGGTGAGGATTTGGATTCTGTGAACTTTGTATGACATTGAATGCTTATTCCATTTACTTTTTCGAGAAGCTTTGCACAAAGGGAAAACATACAGTTGATCCAAGATGAAGGCCAAATAGCTGGTGACTTCTATGCAATGAGATGTGAGCAATTGCAAAACTTACTATATAGCTTGAATTGTAATGTGATTGCCATTCAGACTGTGTCTTCAGAGGGTTAGCACTTCAAGTAACTTGGGTGCAACTTCTCAGACCAGTTGATTGAGCATTGTTTAGCTTAAGTTATTTTTGCTTCTCATCTCATTTCAATTCTAAATTTGATAACAAGTCTTTCAGTTGTGGAGCAGTGAAAGAGTGGAGATTTTGGATGTATCGTAGGAAGCTTTCTAACTTGTGGCACAGTAAAGTCAACTGGTATATGAAGGGGGAGTCTCCAGCTCTCTGTTCTAACAGCATGGCTATAGCCATTTGACTTTCAAGAAGTTCCTTTTAGTAAATATGTTAGAGATCTTATTTGGGTCACGTTCTGATATATAATTCAATTCAAAAATGATGTAGTTCATTGTGATTTGTTGGCATCTCTGACCTGTAGCAAGTGCCCTGGAGAAGAGCAGGTGCATCTGCTGTGTATCTTCTGCTCTACGTACTTGTGAGGTCTCACATGGTTGCAGTTTTCCCCTCTTTCCCCTTTGTGTAAAGCATTTCTAAGGAACTGTGCACTGCATGTGATAGGTGAAGTGCCTTTGTGAATTTTCCATTCTTTACTGTGCCCATTTTCAGCTTCTAAACTGGCAATAATGTGGCGTTTCTCCTATCTTAGTCTCTGTGTACCGGTTGAGACACCCAGAGGAGTTTATTTTCCATTTGCTAGCAAGTGTTATCCTGCAGGTTACACACAGTGTAATTCTTGGGGAAGAATCTGAAGTGTGTCCATTCTTACTGTGAGCTCTAAGAGTGCCTGAGAAGCTTTACATCGTAATGGATCCTTATAACAGGACTTACTTATACCACTCCTTTTAACCTGCTGCTGCTATGTCATTATTTCCTGTTTAAAGTTTATAGCAAAAAGGAGCATGATCCCTTTTAAACATCTATAAAACAAGATCTCTAGCAGCAGAAAGTGCATTTGCACCTTGTGAGCCTGTCTATCAAGCCAAACTCCCGTATGGCTAATCTTACAGGGCCTTAATTAAGGCTGAAGGTAAGCTCTTCTGCAGTTCTCAGCACCTCACTTATATAGTTTGTTCTCCTCTTCCTCCTTCTAAAGGACTGCTGCCCCAGTTGCTACATAACTATTTTTATTCTGAGAGCTCTGGAGAATACAGTTAGATTCATACAGACAACAAACAACTTACTAGAGTGTAGTTAAGTGGTATGGCTTATTAGATCTGGGTGCAACTTGCTGCCAAAATGGATGGCTCATCTCTCCTCCTGTCTGTGTGCTGCCACAGTTTCCTGTTTCACATTGGTGTGAGCTGGGCCAGCACCCTGATTCAACAGAAAAAAACTTCCAAGCTTCTCCTACCACTTCTGATTCTGAACCTGGAGAAGTTAATTTTTTGTTGGATCCCTGGGTGAACTGACTAGCTACAGTGTCATCCATTTTAAGCAGGAGAAGTGGGAATTCATGCCTAAGAGTGGAGGGAAGAGTAAGACTTTCTCTTTCAGTGGCAGCTTGCAATCACATAAGATGAAATACTGTGTTAAAACAAAATGCGTTCATGAATACGTAAGTATTGTTTTGACACAGCTGCTGATGTATTGAGGTCTTGTCTCTTGACACTTGTGTCTTCGTACAAGAATCTTTAACTCACTGTAGAATTGTATTTACTCTTAGTGAATTTCACTTATTTGTAAGTGTTGCAGACTTTGCAGCATGTTTGGGAAGTACAGGGCACTGAAGTATTAATTTTTAATATCCAAAGAAAATTGCAGAGCTTGGAGAAAAGTTTACGTTCGGTTTGACAAAAGGTTATCTACCAAGTTGGAGCCATACAGATCTGTAATAAGGGTAATGGAATGCTTTGCTTTTCACTTAAGAAGAAAAAGACAATATTTTTAAAAGCTTTTTTCTTTGTGTTTTCCAACTATATATTTTCTTTTCCTTGAAGTGGCCTATGATGTTCTGTTTACTCAGTGAATAAGGAGGGCCAGTAAAGGGAGCCGTCTGTCTTGTACTTCTAGAGTTTGTACAGTTCTGAAGAGCAGGGATTCCCTCTCTTTTTGAATGCTTGTGAGGTTACCAGTATGCAAGGCATGTGGTAGTACTCCAGGGAACCTCACCGCCCAAATAAGCAAAGGGTTTAAAGAGAAACCATCTACAAGGTTTGTGCCAAAGCTAGGCTTACTCCATGTATCTCTGATACCTGTGCAACCCTGTTCCTGCTTTTATGTTCTAAGCACATCCTTGATTTTTTGTTTTTGTTGGCTTGTTTTTGTATGAGAGCATTTAAACTGTCTAATTGGGTTCTTGACTGGTAATCTTAAACCCCCAGATAAATTAACTGGACAACTTACTGCTTTTGGTATTGCAGGGGAGGAGGGGAAATAACCTGATCATGTCTTTCTTCCTACAGTATTTGACCAAAATGAGCAAGTGTTTTTATCTCCTGTCTCCAGAGACTAAACTCTCTGCCAGAGATGAAGATTACTGCAGTGATACTTGAAGATATGCTGCTTGTTTTAATGTGGTCTTTTAAGAGCCTCCATTTGGCACAGTGATAAGTGTTCATCAACTGAATGGCTTACTACTCATGGAGAGTATGCTGAAGTCTGGTGATGCGGGAGCTGAGCTCTGCCTGCCTGAGTCCTAGAATTCTCTCTACCACAGGCTTGTAACTTGGTAGGCTTCTATCACATTTTGGTTTAAGGTGAACATGTAGTTAAAATGGGACAGCGGTATTGATTTGGTGTGTCTGTGATATATTTAACCGGATCCAAACTGTTAAATTTGTCTTTAAATGTTGATCTCTAAGGATAAAGAGAAGAGGCCAACACTGATTCAGGCTGCTTCTCATGGTTTTGACAGTTGTATACCAAAGCTACTACTTCAACACTCTCTACAGAGGAACTGATCCATACTGAAACTGAACCAACTGTTCATTTTACTAGAGAAATTAATAACTTGGAAACAGTCCTGACTTCATAAGGTGTAATTTTATTGATAACTTATCCCTTCCTAACTCATACAATCAGCCTGAGTTTGATGGAAATCTAAAGTTGAGGGGCTCTTGGTTGCTGTCAAGTCTTAAAAAAACCCCAAAAGCTTATTTTTTTCTACTATAGAAGAGTATCTTCCAGATCCAAGAAAGTAAAACAAATTTTTGGTCCTGAATCTGCAGGATGTAAAGGTGTAGTGCTTCCAGTGCTGCTCCTGACACTTGTTACACTGTCAGAGACATCTTCTGACCCTTCCACACCATGCTAGCTGAGGAGCAGCATTGTTAGGAGTTACGGGTTGTTTTTATGTTGCTGACAATAGTAGGGCTTGGATGGGCTTACAGTACCGCAAACGCAGTTGCTTCATGTAAACCTGAAGACTCCTGCCAATTGCTTGCTAAAACGAAATACTCTTGCGAAATTGCAGAGCAGCAGCTGGTTACTACATTTGCTTCTGTGTCTGCCAGTCCAGAGGCCTCTCCAATGTTTCCACCTGCCTCAGTATGCATGATTTGATATTCATAATTTAGTATTTTTTTGAAAAAAGATGCGGCTTTGGTTTAGTTGCTGTGATCTTTTGGATTATGAAATCTGTTGCTGCACTAATAACAGAAGAATAGTCTTGACTTCTGTTGCTGAGAGTAGGCACAAATACTGGCACTGTTTTCTGTTTAGTAGGGGCAGCTGTTATCTTCATTAAGTATTTGAACAGGTAGAATAGTCTGCTGCCTTCTCCTTTTGCTTGCTCCCACGAAATCAGTGTTCAAAAGAAATGGTGACATCAGGACAGACTTGAGAATGGAGATTTCTGGTGACATGGGGATTGGGCTAACGTGCAGATGTGGGATGCAGAGGTGTTTCGTTTAAGCAAGGTAAGGAAAGATAAAGCTTTTTAAATCGCATGTCTAAAAATTTCTTTGTCAGGATGGCCAATTTGCTTATCTTGTATCTATACTGATATGAGTGGGCCCAGATGCAAACATTTTCTGACAGTTTTTCAAAAGGCCTATTTAAAGGCTGCATGCAATTCCTCTCAGGTAACAGCAAAGTAATTTGAGGTTTTAAACTTCCATTAGGCAAGCTCTTAGAGTCCACCTGTCCATAAGGCATTTTAGCAAAAAGCTTAAAACTGTATCTGATCTTCTTTGGTGGAGTTGTAGTTGTTCCTTTTAAGCATAGCATATAGTTGGAAACAAATCGATTGGACTGTTCAGAAATGAGATAACGTGGAGTGTCAGTAAAACCAAACCCCCTTACCAAGCTCTTTAACAGATTAACTTGAGAAGTCATGGCTTTGGAATCAACAAGAGTGCAAACAAAAAAAGGTAAAGAGGTTCTTCATTGTCCAAAACATGGATAATCTGCAGTGGTTAGCTTGTGTTGAGTTTTCAAATTTTATATGCTTTCTGCAGACATTTATTGACTTTTAGAGTTTTCTTAGATAAGGTGATGTAAGAGGTGGGCATTTTTATGAAGGCGTATATAGTAAATGCTTGGGCCTTCTGTATTGCCCCCTTCATTCTCTGGAGGAAAGGCATACTGTGGCCACTTGTCAAGAGCTGAACATCAGAGGCACAGACTCATCAGTAGAGCAGGGAGGTCAGGAACATTAGGATTAGCATTTTTCCTTTTTCATTGTTAAGTGAAGCAGTCTTACCCAGTTAATTGTTTCAGGACTGGTGGCTATCTTTTGACTTACATGACTGCAGATACAGCTCTGTATTAACTCTCCTGTGAGAAGCAGAAACTACTGTGGCTGTCTACAGGCACTGCTGTGGTTGTGAACTCTGTGCTCCTGTAATGTTCCATTTTATGGTGGTAGAGAAATTTCTTCAAAATTTTAGTAATTTGAAACTGTGAAGAGGAAGATACTGTAAAAGATGATGAGTGGAAAAACTGGAATGGAGATTTCCTTGATTAGATCCAACTGGTTGTTACTTACCCCATACCTTTACCTGCTGTTAAAATACCTGGCGTAATGAGAAGTTGTTCCTAGGACCAAGGGGGAAGACCATTCCACAGCAAAATCAAGTGGTGTAAATTCCCTCTTCTAAGAGGATTTGAGATAGGTGTAATGAGAAAATCCTTTTGCCAAAAAAAAATTTTGAACAAGATTTGTCATTTTATATCTTGTAAGTCAAGCAGATTCTTCTTTGACCTGCTTTGTTCTAGATAGGTGTTGTAATTTTAGGTTTTTAATGTTTTTATTGCTCATGTTAAAAAGCTTCATACTTGTTATGTTATTTTGATTTTTTTTTTTTGTCTGCTTTGGGGAAGATCAAAACTGTTTACATCTGTGTGTGATGTCAGTGACAACACTGTCTCCTACATAAAACTGTCAAGCAAGTTGTTTGTGCTGTGTGACTAATCCTGCTTTCTGATAGTTAAATTTCTGAAAAATGTGAGTCTGAATTGCCTTTACTGAGGTTATGAGCTGTTGTTGACAGCAGTTGGAGTTCAATGAGAATAGTACTTTAACACCTGAATGTTATTCTGAAAAATTAGGAGCCCTCCCCCCCCCCCCCATATCTTAAAAGGCTAATACAGTGGCATTGTATTTTTTACTTGTTTTGAGAAATTTGTCCAAAATGTATTCACTTTTAAATAATATTATTAGCTTACTGAAAACTTGTGTGTCTTGATTCACATAGTTAATTTGCTTTGAAACATCAGGTTTCTTTTAACTTAAAACCAACAAAAAACACACCACCTTAGGTCCTGAAATTACGAATTCTTGAACATAGTAGTAAAACTCTCCAAGGCACATGCATGGAACTGCATACTTGCTTAAGTGTTTGCAGGCCTGAAGCCTTTGTTTTAGAAGTTCAGGCATTCTCTTTTCCCCTTGCCTTGCCTTAGAAAATAGATTCTACCAATAATGACGCTTAAGTTTCTTCTCCTAATACACTATGTGGGAATTTACTGTATTGTTTAATTCTGTAAAATATGTAAAATAGGGTTGATTACTGTGATTGAAAGCAGTTTGTCCTTAATATAATACTTAGTTTACCTCTTTTCTTAACCCTTTTCCACTACCAAAAAACCCTCTTCAACCTCTTTCTGAAATCTGTTTTTGGGGCTGTTCTCTTTCTTCCCTTCTCCTCCCATTCAACAGTCTGATGTTAACAGGAGAATAGTAATGTTGATAAATTTTCATAGAAGGAAAACTGCATCACACTTCATTTTGTACTTAACAGGCAACGTTGGACTGCCTGACTTCCTCAAGTTGTTTGGGGATGATTATGATATAAATGTCTTTTTTATTTCTGAAATATTTAAGGGTTTGCACTGTTGATTTAGTTCATGGCATGGTTCATTTATTCATGAAGGCTTTTCCCAAAACAGATAGGCATTTAGTTACTATGAAATACTTATGATGTCGGTTTAGACTTTGCTATTATAATACTGTAATGCAAAGAAAAAAGATCCATGTTCTTATGTTGTGGGTATGTTTTTATAAATCTAACAAATAACTTGACTTCATGGGAGGAAACTCTGCCCAGAAAATTGAAGTATCTGTGTGTTAAGGTTTAGCTTGTGGTCTAGATGGCTGAAGGTATTGTCATTAGCTTAACATATTTAAAACAATTGTTGATATACAATGTATGTGTTAACTTAGCAGCACTTGATGTATTTGAAATTTAATTACAGAAGATGTTATAAAGATAAGGGAGTGTTAACACATGCTTAACACAGAGAAATAGTTAGGAATAGCTTCTTAGATTAATGGAAAGATCAGCACTGAGTTTTGATGAGTGTTTCAATTTTGTTACAGTAGGTAACAAACAGGTACAAGGAAGATGAAACAAGGCCTTCCTCAGTAGTGCCCACGAATGGGACGAGAGGCAATAGGTACATGTTGAAATATAGGAAGTTCCATCTGAACAGATAAAAACTTTTTTTTTTTGTTCTAAAGTGTGCAGATGGTCAAGTGCTGGATTAGGTTGCTTAGAGAGGTTATGGAGTCTCTATCCTTTGAGATACTTAAAGCTCAGCTGCCCAAGTCCTTGAGAAACTTGCTCCTTTGGAGTGGGGGTTGATGAGGGGAAGGGATATTGAAGCTGACCAGAATTCAGAACAAAGGAGGGAGCCCAGAGGTGCCCTCCAACTTTGACAAAATAGCAGAAGATGTACATGGAGGCCTGACATTCAGGTAAAATTGATGCGTACAACGCAAAGCTATCTTTCTGATTCACACCCTATCAAAAACTGCAAAATACTGCTATCAGGAAAGGTGACCAAGGCATTACAGCATAGCAGTCAATGTTAATGATAAATGATTAAATGTGCAAATTTTGCGTGTTGAGATTTCATTGTAATTTTCAGTGATGCTTGATTTGAAATTGAGACAGCATATGTGTGAAGCTGCACTGTATGCTTCCTTGTTCTTACGGTTTTCTCCTGACATCCATTTTTGGCTACTGCCAGAGAAGGGATAATGAGTCCTATGGCCACTTGGTTTCACCAGCTACCAGATTTTTTGATCAGGGTGTTTCACTGCATCAACAGAGATCACAAGAGAAACTTCACTTTTCCTTCTCTGTGACTTTGCAGATTTGCTTAGGCTATTTTGACTTACAAGCCACACAGTGTTTATGGGTTATGGCCCTGAATCTTAAGTATGGGCGCTTCCCATTATAACTTATAAAAGAGAGTTTCATGCTTGGCACAGGAAGATTTAGGGTCTGTAAAAGGAACGGAGAGATAAGTCTGTTGCTAGAGAACTAAAGGTTTTATAAAGGAAAAAAAAGATGGGAAAAAGTTAAATAAAAACATGGAGTAACTATAATGTGCTGAGTTTTCACATCTGTAAGGTACAAATTAAGAGGCACTACTGTCCCAGGAAATGCTTGGGAAATAGATGCAAATATGACAGCATCTTAATGAAATTCAAGGCAAACTTCCATTTTTCATACTTTCTTTTTTTCCTTCCTTTAAGACAGTTAATTTCAGCACTGGATTGTTTCTATGGTGTACTTAATGCTGAAATTCACTTTCTAGGGAATGAAAGTATTTCCTGTCTGAAAAGGAATTTTCCGACTATTTCAAAAAACCAAATCCAAACCCTTTTCACTCTTTTTTCCTGTATTCATGAGTCTAATTTGTTTTATCTTCCTGCCTGTCACGTTTAAGTGATTGACTGTATATGAAAAGCTGCCCTTGAGATTTGCAGACTGATCCCTGAAGAAGGCAAATGATGATGAATGTTGAGAATCTTTACATTAAAGAAAGATCAAAGAACTGGAGGGAGTAGCAGGGAGTTGTATAGGAATGCAAATTTGTGCTTGTAAGGTACAATTCTGTGTATTTGGAAATGAAGATAAATCCGCCCCCAAATTTTGATTTTGTGTTTCTGTGTTAGGTAACACCAGAATAACTGTAGTAAATTAAGAGTTGTCTGAGTCTTTTGTCTCTTGCTGCCTCTCACCCAGCTCAATCAATTTCTTGTTGAAATGAGCTTTTGGCTGAATTTGGGGGAGGAAAGGTGAGAGCAGAGTGCAAGTGAATTTTAAGGGAGTGCCTCAGTGCTGCACATGTAAACATCTATTTAAAGTTTCTATGTTTAAATTGTCAGAAGTTTAACTCATGCCTTACTCACATGGTGTGAGAAATCCTTTTATTATATTCTGAGAATGAGATTAAACTTATACAGGACAGACTAAGAAAAGCAAAAACCAAATGGTGTAGAACTTGGATGAATATAGTATTAGAAAACTTGATTTAATGCACAAGGCAAAAAATGTTGAATGTCTCCACAAGCAAAAAGATACTGAATGTTCATTCTCACAGTTCTTCAGTGAAAATCTGCATGTGTGACAACTTTTGAGAAGCATATGCTGACAATTTTTAGGTTGTTTTGTGTCATTTATTGGTTTTCCTAGACAGTTGGAAGCTACACCATTTTGGTTCCAAGTCTTCCAGTTGTTTTTTAATAGTAATGCTGTACAGTGAAATACAGCGCTGATGTTGGCTTATTTCAGATTGATAGGGTTTTTAGATGTAGTATTAGATTGTTTAAACTCAGCTTTTTATGAAAGATTTAGAAATTGATCAAATTTTTCACTTGTCCATTGATGATTAGCCTGACGGGTTTGGGTGTTTATTAAAGTTTCCCTTTCTTTCTTGCTTTTGGTGTGACTATCATTTGTAACTGTGTGCATATATATTATTGGGGGGGGAAAATGAAATTACTCCCCCCCCCCGAAACTGGTAAGACATTGGTACTTAAAACATATAGGCACATGATGAAACTTGGCTCTGTTTTAGACAGACGACATGCTTAGGCGCTGATTTTGCTGGGTTTTCTTTTTAGTTACCTCTGAAATATGAGGTGTCCTCAATCCTTGGCTTCCCATGTTAACATTATTGCAGGATACTTTAAGATGCACACAAGAGTAAGAGAAGGCGCAAAGACTGTCTTTCCCTCATCCCTTTTTACACTGCTTTTTGTCATCCTTAAGTAATCCAGCTGATGCCTGCAAGCAGTTGGTGCCTGTAACAATTAGTGATATAAGAGGCATGCCATTATACCTTATATGGTCATGTTGTACCCAGTTGTGTATACCTGGAAGTCGACAGTATTATCAGAATTATGCAGTCTGGATGAGACTCCCAAAGAGATCTTGCTTTGGAAGTCTCAAAGGGGGGAAATGTTTTGAAATTCTTTTACCAAACAATGTTTAACTTTATATTTAACAAAGCCGGAGTGATTAAAGTGTGAAGAGAAGATATCCTAACCTTGAGAATAGATACAAACAAGGTGGATAAGAAAGAACAACTTGGCCAGACAAGAGTTGGGAAACATCCAAGGAGAAGAAACTGTCTTCAAAAGACTCATGGCTGTAAAAGGAAAAAGGAGTAGGGGCCAAACTCTCCAAATGACTACTGACAACCCCCTGAGACCCCTGCAAGTGCTTAGTTTTGCAACGCCACCATTATGTTAATGTAGTAGATAGGTGGAAAGGTGGAGACTTCTTGGAAAATGTATGAATATTCATATCTTTAAGGTATATTTTGGTGTATGCATGTTAGGTGGAGTGATCCCCCGTGCATCCAGTGCTGCAGTAGGAATGCCTGCTTTCTAAAACTTCGAACTAAGTCCTAGAGGGTTCTCTTCAGACCAGATTTATGGTAACACAGCTGGGGTGATAAAGTTGAGAAACTGAAGTAGCAGAATCCTGCTCCCATTGAGATCAAAAGTCACTTTCACAGTCATCTGTGGAACTAGAATTTTGCCTTGTAAAATGGAAAATTTTCCTGTCGAAGAGAGAATTTCCTAATGGAGTAGTGTGGTGGTTTAGTCTCTGCCAGGGTCTGAGATCACGCGGCCGCTGCCCCCCCCCC